>JANZLQ010000079.1:80859746-80909171 GCA_026212715.1 Elanus axillaris | reverse complement strand
AAGAAAGAAAGAAAGAAAGAAAGAAAGAAAGAAAGAAAGAAAGAAAGAAAGAAAGAAAGAAAGAAAGAAAGAAGAAAGTAAGAAAGAAAGAAAGAAAGAAGAAAGAAAGAGAGAAAAGGATAAATTAAGCTTAACTAGCAGAAAAACCCTTTCAGAAACCGTTTGGTATTGTGTCTAAACCAGCAAAGTAGAGTTGATCTAAACCACTAATCCAGTGCGCATCATCTGGACCCTTTTCTCAATGTCTTTATCTGCAACATACAGGCTAATAATTGTTATGAATTTTTGATAGGCACAAGTAGCAATACGACAGCTAGCTTTGATTTACTGTCACGTATTCTTGAGAATTTCCCTAAAGTACTCTCAGTTCTTTGTGTGAAAGAACTGCTGCAGAGGTGCAAAGTATTATTATTATTATTATTATTATTGTGCAGAACATTTCAAACACTGTACAATAAAACTTGGGGCTAGCAAACCAGTTCCCAGAAAAGCAAGCCTTTACAGCAAAATTGCATCAACTAATGAACTCCCCACAAAAAAGACTTAATTGGATTGAGAGACAACTTCACACGAAGGGGTGGACCACCAGAGTCAGTCAGATGAAGTCCATACTCTCCCAAGCGTACAATACAGATGCCACTGATCCCTACATAGTACGTAAAACCAGTTAACTATTAACTATATTGAGAACTTTTCATTACAAAGAGGCTCTGCAAAACCTTTTTATAAGCTAACCAAGCCAGACAGCTAAAATTATACAAGGCAAGCCCCTCCAAGCTCCTTTTGAAGCACTGTCGGGTGTCACTTGGGTACCTTCACGATCCTTTCCATGTATTTGTTGGGTGCCACACAGGAGCCAGAGGACCAGGGCAGGCACTTGTAGGATTAAGGGTAACAGCCTGAGCTTGTCGGTCCAGGCTGTCAGACCCTGCAGGCTAAACTTTCCCAGCGTGCGGAAGGTTTGCGCGATCATCATCACGTTGCGGACGGTCCCTGCTGCATTGCCGCAATTAATCCACCCCAAGCCTTTCCCTCCCTATAATCAGGTCAATTCCGCCTATACTGAGACATATAATTACCGTTTAAGGGCTTTTTCTCCACGGCTCCCTACAGGTTTTGAACAAGCAGACTCCCTCCAACCCCCGGAATATCTTGCAGACTGCGCAGACCACAGGCATGGGTGCATCCAGGCTGTGCATGCTCAGGACATCAGGACAAGGCAGCTATCCAGCGTGTTTTCCTCCCCAGTAACGCTTCCCAGGAAAGCTGCGTTTCTAGTTGCCCCTCAAAGAGATTTCAGTCCAGATTCTCTGAGCAGCACCTCATCCACCTGGTCGTTTGAGAGGCGATGCAGGGCAGGGGGGCTGTAGCCAACGCTCCCCAGGGCCTCTCACGGCACAAGCTGCTATTCCAGCGAAAGCCTTCCTCGCTTTTCTGGATGCTTTGCGCTTTCCTGAGGCTTCCAAGGACTCCGTGGAGCCACACAAGGCTATAACTCACATGATGAAGTCCAACCCAGTTAGCTTATGTGATATGAGGTTCCTCGACTACGCCGGCCTATTGATTAGTTTGTCCGAAAATGCTGCCTCATTTATTACGGTTTGATTTAAGCAGATAGAGCGCACCAGAAAGGTCACTCATTTTTATCCATTCCTAGCAAACAACACCCCCAATTCCATTACTACTATTTCCAAATCAATGCTGCTTTACTTTTCCCTTCTGAGCCTCTGGAGCATAGCTAGGATCGATGGTGCTTGTTCTGCCTTCAGTGTGTGAAACATTGCTCAGACGCTGTTGCAGGGAAAGGCCGCTCCTCCGCTGGCTGCTACCGCTCATGCAAAACACAGGCAGCTGGATAATGAATGCCACGTTCAAAGGCATTTGTTCGTGGTTTGATCCTCAGAACAGACGGAAATATTTGTGCTGGAAAGGTGTCATAGGGGTTTTTTTTTCCAAAAGCCTTAAAAAGTGACAAAACCAAACCCTTCCCCATCCCAAAATGGACACTGCCAGGATCCATTTTTGCAAAAGATTAAATAACTACATTGGTAAATACCCTCTGCCCACAGAAGACGCAATTCCCAGGTGTGAGCAAAAAGAGAAGTTTGAAAATGGGTCACAATTCCAAAGCAACACACTGGAAGTAAATTTTCAGACTTTCTGGCACAATTGCCTTCCACCTCTACCTTCTTCGTATTTAAACCCAACCCCATGTTTGGCTCTCAGCAACAAAAGCACGTTTAGGATATACGGGCTGCCCTTGGCTCTTGCAGGTGAGGAGGAAGAAGAGGGATTATCTGCATCGCTGGTCTGTGCCATTTGCTTGGATTACAGTCTATTTTGATACACCATCTTCAACGTCATTGTCATTTCGAAGCCAGCAAAAAAACCTCTCCGGGTTGTTCTTTAGTCCCTAAGTGGTATTTAAACACCTTTTTTTACCCCACCGCTACATTACACATTCGATAACGCAGCATTTGCTCCGCAGTGAGAAGGGACTTGGTTTTTAACCAGACTGCCAGGCACATCTCGGGCTGGGGACGTGGCTTCCCTGCTTTCTCACCGAACACCAGCGACACGTCAGCAGCTGTCCGTCCCTTCCCAGCTCTCATCCCGCGTTCAGGGATACAGCCCCAAGCGAAGCGCTCCTGGGTAGACCTGCTACCTCCCGCCTGCTGGTGCGAGCACTGGCGGGGAAGAGATGTGCAAATCCCCCGCTCCCTTACTCAACCATTTTTTAATTAACCTCTCGTTATAAAAAAAAAAGCTAATCACAGTTACCTATGCTGAGTCAGAGGGCTCTTTAACCACCAGCCAAGAGCTCTAGGAAAGTCTCTTCTGAGCACCAAATGCAATCGCTACCACATCGTAAATTCCCATCCCAGTTCACTTCTCGCAATCCGTTAAGTGCCGCAGCTTTGCCACTGGGCAGTGCCAAAATCCCAGTTCCCTTCCCACTGGGACCCAGGGCTCCAGCCACCTCCCTCTCCCCAGGATCCTCCCGGCACCTTTCAGCTCCGCATCGGGTTTTACTGGCCCTGTTTTTCCTTTCAGCCCCTTTTCATTCTGTATGTGAAGCTGTCGCTGTGGGTGACACTCAGAGAAAGGTTGCTCCGTTTAATATATATTTTCCACCAGTGCTAGGCAAGTTAAATCAAAGTTTGGGGGGACCTGAACTTAATTATACATACAAGCCAACGTATGCTGGGAAGATAGCAGTCCAGGTATGCAAAAATATCCCAAACTTCATCTATACGTGCCTCCTAGAGGTATTTTGGGGGGAAACTGGGAATTTTCTACAAAAGGAGCTAAATTGGGGCTTCTTTGTGAGCAGAGGAAGAAGGAGAAGAGGCATGCGGGGCCAAGCCGCGGGCAGCAGAATCAGTCCATGACCGTGAAAAGCAATGAGAGAGCAAAGCTCCCTTCACTGTTGTTCAAATAAATAGCATAAAACCCCAAACAAAAAAAAAAATCTAGCTGCATTCCCACCCGGGGCGAGCTGTAGCTTCAGGGCTCGTGTCCAGCAACCGAGCTGACAAGCGGCGCCTATTGATGCCAGCGCGCACACACACACACACACACACACACGCAGCATTATCTGAACTAATTGGCCGGCTCTGCTACTCTGTGCAGACAGCAGCTGCATGGGTAATGGTGTTACTATAATCAGATGTTATAAATCTCCTGATCGGAAACAACAGAAAGTTATTTAGTCGGAATAAAATGTGCTCTCTTCACCTCCGACCTGCGCACGATTCCTGACACTCTGCAACTCCGACCGCAGCACCAGCCCTTATTACGGCTGCAGTATGGAAAAACAACTGCAGATGTTGCACGGCGGTGCGGTTGTGCTCCTTTACGCTGCTGTGCCCTCTCACTGCCACCGCAAAACGACTTGCAGGGTTGCTGTTGAATAATGCAATTACGGAGTCAAGTAACTAGAGAGGGTGAAAAGCAAGAGAAACGCTGGAGTTTTGGTGACGCTGTGACCACAGCAGGGAAGGAAGAAGCAAGGCAGCCGTTCTCACCAGCAGAAAGTCAGGGGAAGATGTTCACCAGCTCTTACGGGACCGCACGGGCTGAGCCTGGGCGCAGGGACGGGGCAGAACGGGACGGCCGTGGCACTGGGGCTGTTTGCAAAGGCAGCGAGTGGAGAGCTGCTAAATGAAGGCAGTGGTAATGTATACAGAGAGGAAAGCAGGAAAGTATCAGAAGTGGAAAAGGGCAGCCAGCACTGCCCACCACTGCCCCGGGCTACAGGGAGCCTGCATACCCCCAATTTCTGCAGCTTCATCGGGCGTCCCAGAGTCCCCCAGATCAGCTATACATCCTCTGGTAGCACCCTTGACCTTGACAAAAATACCAGTTAGGGATCCATAAAGCCATGGATGCTCTCCTTCTTTGTATCTCTGCTTCCCCATGTCACGCCTGCCTTTCCAAAACAGCTCTCTCAACGCCATCCTAATCGCTGTAAAAAGAATGGGTGCATCTGAAGGAAGAAACCGCTGTGTTTATTAGGGTATTTTACATAGCAAGATAACAAACTGCTCGGGAACATCTACAGCAGACTCCGATGGCATAGCGCTCACGCCACAGTAGGATGGTAAGACACATGCTGACTGGCAGTGCTTATTGCCCACATGTTTCATAGCTCCTCATCCCTTGCTATTTTTTTCTAAATTGATTTTACTGGAAACCGCAGAGGAGCTTACCTCCTCTACAGGCAAAAAAGCCCAACCAAGAAAGCAGCGCAAAACTTTAACCAGCGCCCTACGGTAGACATTGAGGTGAGAAGCTGAAGTGCTGCTGTGGCTTTGATGCCTTTTCCACCGAAGGAACCACCAAAGGCATCGCTGATTGCCCCTGCAGCTGAGGAACGGCACCGCATCTTCCAGCCCTTTATTTACCTGATACGGTGAGGACAGGGAGATCGAATATCTGAAATGGGAAGTACACGGCAACGAAGAATTTTTTTTAATTAATTAAATGATTATTAAATTCCGGCAGAATTAAGGATGTTTATTCTTCTTCTGTCATCTGAGCGGTGCGCGACGTGCCGGGCACGGCCATGGCCGGTGGAACGGAACCGTGGTGTGGAAGTTCCCAGCTGCTATCAGTGTTCACCAACTCCCCTCCTAAAAACACACATACCAGACACGATTTTTCTCTTGGTTTTGACCTTGAGGACCAGTGGAGGGACAGTGTAGGTTGGATGCTGGGAGAAAGAACTCTCTCTTAAACAGGAGTTGGTGAATTCATGTTTAAAATGAGTGATAGAACTAAACAGACCAAACAATGAGTTCCTCACACCGCAATCCAATACCTCCCATTTCTCTAACTTGCACCTTGCCCGGTAGGCTGGAGTCACACCAGAAATAAAGTCCGACACAATACAGAACAAGCCAGACAGAGCAGAAGCATGGCCACAGACATCACTGCAGGGCCAGGCTTGAACCTGCAAGGTCTTGGGGACAACTCTCCCATAGACAGACCACCCCAGCAGCAAAATAATAATTAGGCCACGTTTAAATTTGCTATTTTGATGAGCTTGGCCTTGTAACACGCTGTTTTAGCAGCGCTATGACATCAAAGTGGGAAAAGAACAGAAAATTTCCACCATTTGGGTACCACTGAAAAGTTTGCACCTCAAAAATCCTCCACCACATCGCACAAAAGCATGTCTTCCCTACTGCAGGACCCGTATTTTGCTTTTCTTTCAAGTTCCATCACTTGTATTATCTTCTCCTCTTGTCATTTGTTTCCCTCCAGGTTTGCTTTTCCTTTTGCTGGTTGCTCTCTGTGCTGATACAGCACCTATTGTTATAAATCATTAAAGTTTGACTACACTGTTAATATTGGTATTCATGCGGAGTTGACACTTTAATAGCATCCACATGCAGAGATGCAGCATAGAGATTTCCTAATGGTTTGTGTTACCTTTGTTAACATGATTGCTCCTCATTTAACTACAAACCTGAAGACATTTGCCAGTGTGGAGCTCCTGTCATTAGGTGGAGCAATATCAATATTTCAGTGCAGTGAATTACATGCCTAAAGTTCAGTGAAATTACCTAATACCTACCCAAACTCTGCCATCGGTCACAACACACACATGGCTACCTGGGACCTCGGCTTCTGCTCCTTTACCGAATCCTTCCCTAAAAAGTTATTTTTGTCATGGTGACAATAAAATGCTTCACACCAGTGGGGTTATTGGATATTGCTTGCTGTGCAGCTATTGCCTGTCTAATGGATCATTTTCTTCTGCCCTGCTTTCCTCCAGCCACTTGTGACACAGCCGGTGTTTCGTCCTCATTTAGCACACAACGTTTTTACACGGAGGATGGCTACTTCAAATATATGTGTTCATTAGCCTACAAACCAGCGCCACGCTTGCCTCTGTGCATCCCAACAACAGAAGCAAACAACAGCCAGCAGTCGTGTGTCAGCCCAGATCAGTACAAGCCTGGCCCTGCTTTGGGTGAGCAGAATAAAGAAGAAACACCCAGATTTGGCTGTTCGTCTGCACACACGGGACCTCACTTGAGCTCTGTTCAGGCAGCACAGCCCCTGGCTGGATAACTGCTCCAGGATGGGGCTCCCTTTTTTAGTGGTGGTATGGGACAGACAGGGAAAGAAAAAAGCTCCTTCTTAAAATCTCAGCAATTCTGTAATGTTATTCTTATCTTCTAGCAATCCCACTGATTTCCAACGGCAGGCACCAGGTTGGGTGTGTGGCACCAGGTCCCAGACCTTCACACATGAGATCCCACGTCTGTGCAAAGACAGCTATAGCAGGGTTACCTTACCTTGTCATCTGAGACAACCCTGAACATCGCATTAAAGACTGCCGTTATCCAGTTCAGTTTTAAATGATCAAGACGATAAATCATAGAATCACAGAATCATTTAGGTTGGAAAAGACCTTTAAGATCAAGACCAACCATTAACCTAACACTGCCAAGTCCACCACTAAACCACGTCCCTCAGCACCGCGTCTACACGTCTTTTAAATTCCTCCAGGGATGGTGACTCAACCACTCGCCTCGGCAGCCTGGTCCAATGCTTGACAACCCTTTTGGTGAAGAAATTTTTCCCAATATCCAATCTAAACCTGCCCTGGTGCAACTTGAGGCTGTTTCCTCTTGTCCTAACCCTTACTACCTGGGGAAAGAGACTGACATCCACATCGCTACAGCCTCCTTCCAGGCGGTTGCAGAGGGTGATGAGGTCTCCCCTCAGCCTCCTCTTCTCCAGGTTGAACAACCCCAGTTCCCTCAGCCGCTCCATTCTGGAGACTTGCTCTCCAGACCTTTCACCAGCTTCAGTGCTCTTCTTCGGGCACGCTCCAGCACCTCAATGTCTTTCTTGTAGTGAGACTCTTCAACGGATTCTCTTGTAGTGAGATCTTCAACACCTTTACATTAGGAAACGATTCTGCAATCCCACTTATCTCTTCACATGGGAAACTGTCTGGGCATCAGCCCAAATCACCCACACCCTAGATCTTACTTGTAGCATTCCCAGCTTTTCTTTTCTCTCCTCATTGAGTTTGAAACCTTTTAGATATCTCACCCCCTCTGTAAGTTGGGAAGCAACACACGGGAAAGCTGTACCGCCTTCAGAAGACCCTCATGACAGCCAGACAGTGCTCTCAAAGCCTGCACGTTTCTACAGCACACGTAAAGCACCCAAAAAAGACACAGCTTTCCGGGATGATGCCGTTGCAATGAATTGTCATGATAAGCTCCACAAACCACAAATGCCATGCTTTCTCCCTAATACAATTCTTTCTTTGCACAAGCCCAGTGGTAACCTCATTCAATTACGGCTAAAGGGCAGATATCTATCTGCCGCACTAACACAGCTTACCAGTGCATTTGCTCAAGATTGATTCTTCCGCTGGGGGAATAACTTCCTTAATTTTTAATTTATTTATTTAGCCTTCACAGTTTTAGTAAAGAATCTTTATCACTGTGCTTCGAGGGTAGGGAGCAGGAGTGTGGCAGCTGCTTGCTATTCCCCTCATGTCTCAGCAAATGTCTTTGGAAAGGTGTGTGCTCTGCTAACAGGACTCAGCACTGCCTCTGCACAGCAAGGTGCAGTGGAGAGAGAGGGGAGAATTATTACCAGGATAAATGAAGGCAGTAAAGCTAAGTGACCTGCTTGTGGTGTGGGACACCATCAGCATCACGGTCATGATCAAAATGGAGAGGTTCCTCCGTTCCCGTTACGCATTTGGAGAGCACAGATGTGCCACAGAGGGGATGTGCCAATTTCCCATGGGCTCCACTGCACAATCTTACAAGCAGAGAGATTTGCAAAGAGCCCACTGTGTCCTGTCCTGCTCTTTGTGGAAAATCTGGAGGAGAAAAGGAGCTGGTGGATGTCAATCACCCTTCAAAATCCATCCCCATCCAGGGCACTCTTTATAACCTGATCCAAAGTAATAACAGCAGAGAGCACAGAGTATGTGAGCAGGTTTTGAATGTGTCTTTTTCCTTTCTTTCCCTTGTTTAATGTTTATTGTTTTCAGAATTCAGCTACCAAAAAAAAAAAAAAAAAGTGCATTCATCTTAGCCAGAAAAGAGAAACATACTCTCCTCATAACATTTTGTTCTCAGAAGAAAATGAACTATATCTTGATTGTCAGGTAGCAGTGAAGCTCGGAAACCAAGATACAGACTTACCCAAAAAGAAGGAGGCTTTGCAGTTATCAGCAGCATCAGCCTGTGTCAGAGGGAATTTGATTTTTAAAAGAAAGTAACACTCAGATTCGGTTTACAGAACCTGAACATAATGTAAGCACAGCCAATGAAACCACAAAACTTGCCCCATATCTAATCCTGCCGTTGCTTAGGGTTTCCCCTGGAGCTTCCCGTGCCAGCTGAAGAAGGGTGGCTTTCAGCCACAATCTTTCAAGGTGCTCTGAGAAGCTACGTGGGGAATTTGAGGCTCTTAACTTCCCTCTAGACACCCCAGCCTTACCGCCCTGCTCCTACCTCAACCTCCGAGGTTTGGGCTTGGAAGCAATCGCTCCGTATCCTTTTAATCCGAGGTGAACATACGGAAAGACTTAGAGTGGGAAGGCTCTGCAGAGTCCGACCCCTGCTCAGGGCATGGGTGAAGCCAGGCAAAGCGAAATGGGCAGCTTGCTGAGCACCGCAACGCTGCCCAGGCAAGTGCAGTCCAAGGAGTCTTCTCCATCTGCTGGCTGGAAGGAGAATGGTGAAAATGAAAACAGTGTGAAGAGGCTGGATGGAGCAGGAAGGTCCAGAGCCTTAAAAAAAAAACCCTCAGCAACAGCGTGTGCCCTTCCGAAAGTGCCCGTGCTGTCACGTGCACATTGTCACGCTCGTGTTGTCACACGTAAGCCCCACGAATCCCTCCGACGCTTTTTTTAAAATGCACAGATCCTAAGTTGCAAAGCCAACTTCTCTACGTGAAAAAGCCTAACAGGGATGTTTCTCAAGCCCATAATGGGCAAATTTGGCTTTTGGACTCGATGTTGTCTGGGTTTTTTTTCCACAGGCAAAGGTATTTCAAGTTCAACATGAGTTTGTAGCAGGGCTGTACATTATGATTACTTAAACATCTGTTATTTAAATAAATCCATTAATGCTGCCTGTGCAAATTAATCCTACCTTTTATTATGTTCTGAGCAGATATGTTACATACCCATTGTGTTTTTCAATCAAATTCCAATAAAAAATAGAAGCAGAAGAACAGAGGATGGAAAAGCTCAATATAATCTGCATTCCTATGTATTTTTATTGTGAATTTAAATTTAGTCTCCTCTGGGTCTTAAGGCACTTTGTGTTGGTGCCACAAAGCAGCTAAATCAAAACACCTGAAAAATTTTGATTTGGGGCCTTAATATAATACAGACATACCTCTCTTAGTTGGCAAATACCTTTCTGACCTTCATTAAAGCCCATACATATCTTTTTTTACTGCAGTGATTTAATCTCTTGGTACTCTGCAGAACTGCTAATGAACGGAGGCTGTGGGAGGCAGCCACCTCCACCGAAATGTGCTACTATCTCAGGCATCTCTCAAGGTATTTGAAATACATCAGAACACGCACTGATAATATAAGCTGCCCTGATGCATGACATTATTTTCACTAGCAGGAAAAAAAGAATGAGAATCCAATGACGCTGCTCTCAAAACTGGCAACACATTTAACAGCCCTCTCTACAGCTCTCGGCTTGTTTTGTTTCTTCTCCGAGCACGTGCTCGCAGACCACAAAGAGAGAACGGACTAACGGAGCCAGTGAGCCGGTTCGTTTGCAGCACAGGCTTGCTCCTCTGCCTCAGATGGATTTACGACTTGCATTGTGTTACCAGCAAGTGACCCCGGCCCATGGAAGTCCCCAGACAAAAGGGGGGCCCACCCCACCGCACGCAACCTCTGCAAGGGTCTTCTGCACAGGCTCTGCGGGATCAACCCAGCACATTTAGCCGGGAACCAAGTGGTCTCCTCTGATATTCAGCCACAAGTATTCAAGCTCTTCTCCAGTTTTCAGCCCTTCTCTCCACACACTGCTCACATTCCCACATTCCTCTCTGGATCGGCGGGAGTCAGGTGCCCATCAGCGGGCCGGCGAGCCGCCAGGCCGGTGCCCAGGAGGTCGGTCGGTGGCACGGCACCAGGGAAGCATGTGGGTCCGTGCCCAGCCATACCTCTGTGTCCCATCACCGCTGGGACCCGACACCTTTGACGCTGGCCTTGGCTGCCCTGCAGGCTCTTCAGCAAGGGATGAGATGACGCGTCCCAAACACGGACGCTCATCCCTCGCCGATCCCCGAGCTACTCCAGTGCGCAAGAGACGCAGCTTTGCGATGGCCACAGCTCTCTGCAGCAGCTTCCCCGTCCCACGTCGCAGCTGCTTCAGCACTGTCTGAGGTTCGCAGAAACAGTGTTAATAAAGCAAGTCCAGCTATGGACTCCACATACTGAAATACTATTTCAAAACAGTTAGGGACCCTTTCTTGCTTTTCAAATTAGTACCTTGGTTCCAGGCACCTGGCCAAGGTTACAATGGCAAGCTGCACTTTGTGATTTTTTTACTGATCGCAATATGTCCCCTTAACGGAAGGTTTACCATCAGTTCTCTTCATTTAAGACTGAGCACACAAAGCCTATTCAGGGGGGAAAAAAGGGGTTCGAGAAAAGCTTTTAAATTCTCCTGTGTCCCGGTGAGAGTTTGAGCGGGAGAGAGAGAGAGACTTTGCAGGAGCACCGACCCCCAGACCTGTTGGGCAGAGGAATCAAACCGTGTCTCGTCTACTTCCACAAATAAGTCGGCTGAAGCGATGGAAGTAGACTAAGTTGGCTGAAGCAACGAAAGTAGAATAAATAGAACAAATGCATCACTAGTAACCTGCAGCAGGCGATATATGAACATGACGGAGTATAACTCATTTATCATGCTCTTTAGTTAGTAGCGACCATGTACATTTCCATTTATCCACTGTTTAATTATGCACAGCAGCTTCTTTCCCATATATAGACATACCAAATGCAGCCATTCATCATTTCTATAGTTTATGTCTTATTCCATTTCAGTTCTCTCTTGTCTTTACTAGAGTTCAAATAGGAGCTTTTGTTCACACATCCAACCCTCTCCCTCTTTTCTTCCTTAGAAAAAGAAGCCATCCGCCCCCCGAGCCGCAGCACATGCGTATCCTCTCCTCCCTCCCCTAATCCCTACATGTCCGTCCCACATCTGGCTGTCCCACATCTGGCTGCTGCTGAAACCAGGGGGGAATTTTGGCACGCGCTTCACGGAGCAACAGGATGGGAATCGGAGTCTCTGACGGAAAAGACGCGAGGGAGGTAGATTTCCCAAGGATTTTACCCTTGGGGAAGAGTCCTCAATCATCTGCCACGGTCTTACTTCCCCGGGCAAGAAAAGGGGGAAGCCAAGAGCACGTCCCCGTGCTCCCAGCATCCTTACGGCCAGCGGGGCAGGTCGCCTCTCCTCTCCGGGCATGCACCTACTCCCCCAACATTTTCTTTCCATTGTGTTCCCTCTCTCACTCCTCCTCCCCCACCATCTCGTCTTCTGTCTCTCTCTGTCCCACACCTCCCCCACGTTCTTCTGGGTCTATTCTCCTCCCGGTATGTAACTCACATTAATGTCAACTGGAGTTATGCACGCGTACGAAGGGGAGAATGGACCTCTTGGAGCGGAGCTAATTAAGCTCTTCTTTAGAAGTCAGCGTCTGTAATCTCACAGACATCAGTAGCCTGCTGTCAATCAAGGTGCATCCTGGGCTGCCAGGCATTCGCGCCTACCTGTTCGCTCCTGGGTTTCCGACAATTACCGATCGGCTGCGATGGGGGCGGGGAGGGCGGCAGCCGCGCTGGATTCGGCCTCGGCTCTAGCAAAGCCTTAAAGCAGCTCCTTGAATGGACTCCAGTTTTTGAAAATGCCTTGAATATGCATATTGCTGGCTAAATTCTGGCTCCAGTCATTTTTGTGTAACTTCCCCAGTGCCAGTGAACTGCATATATTGAAGGGAGCAATTTGCATTTAACTCTCTAGAAACTTTACCTTCTGCCGGCAGGCATCAGAAGAAGACATTGCCTTTGAAAAGCCATCTCAGTATAAGCAGGAAAGGTGCTACCAAGGTATTTGCTACTCAACTCAAGTTCATTTTATTTCTTCTCCATTCCCCAACAGCCAGCCCAGCCTGCAAACTTCCCCACTAGCCAGCTGCTGCCGCCTCTACCTGCGCTGAGCAAAGCCACGCTGGGCTGGGACACCAACGGGACCCTTCTTCTTCTGCCGTCCACCCTTGGTACCTGAACCCTACGCTGTTCTCCAACAGTCGCAAGCCGGCAGGCTGGCCACAACCTGAGAGTCCTGGCACAGACAGTCCCTTTCAAGCACCCGGTAAAGCGTCAAGAGATGTTCAACAGAAACCCCCTGCCCGGGCAGGCAACCCCTCTCCCAGCTGCAGGTGGGTTCGCTCCCCAAGAGACGGCACCACTTTCTTGGCCTCCTCCTCCAATCCCAGCTTTTGCAAGAGCTCAGTCTTCCACTTAAGTCCGAATGTCTCATTTCCAAACCGCTGGAAATAAAGGATTTGCCATTTCTTTCCACGTAAGTGCTTAACGACACAACTTGAATCCAGGGAAGCCCCTGTGAAACGTCGAGATTCAACTTCAGTTTGTCTTTGAAAGATCATCTACCAACTTGGCACAGTAGACACCGTCACCGCTCTCCTCTACCTCACCGTCTCTGCACCAGCCACAAGGCCCATACAGCTGTGCCTTCAACATTACAATATTTCTGTCTCAAATTCCTTCTCAGTCACACCGTAAAACCAAAGCACCACCAGAGGCATGAACCACCCTGCAGCAACACACCAAGCCACACAATCCAGCGGTCACCAGCACCCTGCAAAACCTCTGCGGCTCCAGGCACCACCACCAAGTTTCTGATGATGGGGAAAATGCAGCGGCCGATGCACCACGGGAGACTGGACTGAACAACCACACCAGCTTTTTCTAGCCTTATATTCAGTGAAACCTAACTAAAAAAATAAATGGTCTGCAAACACAAAAATTCAGCTGTAAAATCATTTAGTAACAAGCTGACAAGGAGATCACATTGAATGCCAAGTAAGTGGAAGGAACTATTTTAGAAGGCATAAAATATCCCTTCGGTGATTACCCGAAAGTAATCCAGAAGGAAATGCACCGTGATTTGCAATGATCTGTAAATATTCTGTTTTCATTTGCACTTTTTATGGATATAAAAACTTTGGTATTTAAATCTCAGCTGTGAAGTGAAAGGCATAAATATTATATCAGATATACACTCTATTTAATAGAACTTAAGGAAAGGTGAAGGTTCAAGTGAAGATCCTGCGGCTTAGAACAGAAATATGAGAATTTGAAACATGTGACTACCTCTTATACTAAAAAGCCCACTCTAGCTGTGAAAACACTGGGACCCTCTCCCCTAAGGCTTTTACTGCGTTTCATTCTCCTTACAGGGAACAGCACTGCTGTCTAGCTTAGTGTGACATTTTGCTGGAGATTTAGAATGGAAAATAACCCAACGGTCTAAATTCACCCAAGTAAAATTGGGAGAAAATGCACTGAGTTCAGTTAATTGGTTCATTTTCACTAGCTCCAGATTTGTCACTTTGATTAAACTGCATGTTCAGTAGGCAGGTGGCTTGTGGGAAGACGGCTATCAGGTAATATGAGTTATTTCCCTTAGTGTCAAATGAAGAAATCCAAAATACCAACAGAAAATCCAACCCAGACTCACATTGCCCCTGCCCCAGTACCAGCTGATTAAAAGTCGCGTGAACTCTCAGTGACAGCCTGTATCGTTCCAGAGTCCCCAAAGTAAGTCCCAGCTTCTCTAGGAAGAAACACCAGGCTCTAACGCGGAGGCAACACGGGGACCTGCTGTCTGCAGAAGTGGAAGAGGGAGAGAAGGGTCCCTGGGTCTCCTCAACCGCCCCGGAGAAATCAATTCAAGGACTACCTTACCGTCGGGCAGACACTCCCCTGCCCTTCCAGAAATCCTACCCTTTTGGCAAAAAGACTTGACATTTCAGCTGCCACAACTCATGGGGTGTGGGACTTTGCCCATGGGGTGGGAATGGGGACACAAGAAACCTCCCTATCTCAGTTACCATCCGTTTTATTTTATGGCCCAATGTACTACCACAAATCCACTTTCTCTGCAGTTTTCCACTTGACCCGAGTTGCACAGAGGAGACGGATGCTGGGGAGCCCCTGGCACTCAGCTCCCCAGATGCTCAGTACCAGGCACAAGGGAAGAGACAGGGAAGCGGAGCTTCTGCCCCGGGCGATCCTCAAAAAGTCCCCTTTTGCCCCAGACCTGCAAGAGCAGCTGGTAAATCAGAGCACTGGCCAAGCTTGCCTCCGAGGGCTTCATTCACTTGTCAAGTTCCCAGCTAAAACTCTCCAGCCTCATCTCAAAATCTTCCCCATGTAGCCCTAAGCTACCGTCTTGAAAATAGCAAGAGTGACTGTGCTTTTTCACTTACAGTGATGCTGTGAAATTCATTTAATTATGAAGTGCTTTGCTATCCCTACGCTCAAGACAACACAGAAGTGCTTGGCAAACAAAAATCATTTCTTGACGATTGCCAGGATTTCATCTGCAGTTATTAACCAAAGAGACTCGGTTTCAGTGTCACTCACTCGGGTCTGGGATTTTTTTTTCATTCACTGCCTGGTACTTTGCAAAAGACATTTGGTATGGGATCCTGTAATGATCTCCAACAGCACAGCAAATGCTCTACAGCTAATTAAACTCTGCCTTTAGATCAATCAAAAATCCCGCTATCCAGTACACGTTTGTTGACGTGTTCCTGCATGGGGACCAGAGCCGGGGTGCAGCCCCCCGCCGCGGTCGGAGCACCCACGGGGGGCTGTCGGGCGGCATCTCCGTGGGTGCGGGCAGAGCCGCCGGCACCGGGGTGCTGGGTTCCCGGCGGTGCTGGGTTCCCGGCGGTGCTGGATTCTGCAGGGACCGCTGCCGTGGGGACAGCGGACACCCAGCAAAACCCCCTGGTCACGCAGGGAGCAGCTCTTCTGAGCCGGGAAAGGGGAGCGGAGCCCGTGCTCTGCTGCGCTTGGGTTAGTCCCTCCTGAACCGCGGAGTGAGGATGCTCATCCACTTCGTTTGTCAATGTCGGTTACACCTAGAGGATTTAACATAGACATAACTAAACGGAGGTGTACACAATAGCTTTTAGCTAATACTAATACCTGCTATTAGTATCTGTCGCGTAGTATCGGTGATGGAATTTGTACCTCTCTACGGAGCAGTGCGACCCTTCCCCTTTCTGTTCTTCAGTGGGAGCCAGACCCGCCAAAATGACAACAGTAACTTAAAATTCATAAACCTGAAAGCTAGGTTGTTAGAGGTTATGGGGTTTTCTGCTGAATCTAAAGCCGTATGGTCCCAAAAATGCAGGTCAGAAAATGAATTCCTGTGACAGAATAACACTGTGTAGGATGCAAGAACCTTCTCTCCAGGATGAGTAATACCGAATATGTGAAATTATTTTGTTAGTAATAAAAAAATCTTTATTACAGGATTGGATATAATGTTAGAGCTCTGGCAGCAAAATCCTTCCACAGTTAATTCTACTCAGAAAAAAATTGCATTAAAACTTTATTTAGTTTTTTTAAGCCCAAGATACGGAGATCATCAGTGAACACTTGTTCAGTTAATACAATGCTTGAAGATGAAATGACAGAAGTGTTATAACTAATTAAACTCTAAAATTTTGTAATACAAGCCAAATTCAAGTCCTCCATCATTTGCCTTCTTCATTACCACATCTTAGACAAAAAAAATACTTTAGGTTTCTGAAAATACTTTTAACGTTCTTCTAGCCTCTGGTTTTATTCTGACCTTTCTGCAGTAACCAACTGGGTTATACATTTATTCACACAAATCAGACTTTGGTACCTGCGTCCCTCTGATAGTAACCCAGTATCTAAAGAACCTTCCCACGGCCCCTTATCTTTCTATAAATAACTATAAGCACGTAACTGGGTGCGTGTATGTTTATGTGGTTGCATCTACACTTATTTATCTGTACCAAAATATCGCTGAATGAAATACAAAGTTCCAAAAAGACACTTTTAACACAGCTGCTGATAAATGCAATCATCTAAGTGCCACACAGGATCTGCCAAGCACTGACAAATAGCGGAGTGCTAATTCTGAGCATCTCCATCTGCAGAGGCTGGTGACCTTAGCTCAGGAGAAAATCAAAATACAAGGAGAAAAAACAGTCCTTTCTGCCTTCCAGTCCCTTGGTGAAATTAATAAGGGCACATTTTGTGGCCTAATCCTTCCAACTCAAATGAGATGTGACTTCAGAAATCCTCCAGGGTCCAGAGAAGCCCCCCGCTGTCGACGGGAGCGGTTTGTTAAGGTGGAAGATGCTCCAACGGCCATGGACCCGGGGGAAGGGGTTCCCCCAAACAGGCTGTCGGCGCTCCCCATTATGGACCTGATGGCTCACCTCTGGCTCTCAGCACAGTCACTTAACTGTTTTTCTACTGCAGAAATAGTTCCTGAGGTCACTTCACCAAACAAATGCCTGGCACAGACAGGTCCCAGCCGGGACTTGCCAACAACTTCGCTGCTGGCTTTACCGTGGGGAACGGAGTTGTGCGATTTTTCCAGAGCAAAATTCAAATCTCCTTCTGTCCTGTCCTCACGTGCACCTTTTTATCGAAGACAAAGCAAAAGGGCCTGGATATACAAAGAAGGACAGAGGTACCCGAGAGAACCAAAAGCTTTGGTTAATGAACAAACTTAGTGCATCTCGGCTGTGCAGTAAAAAGGCTTTCCTGCCCCGAGACCACCCATTAGAACAAAAAATGTTCAGCCATAATAAGCTGATGTATTATACAATTACTACTAATATAACTGGACCCAAAGCTTATTCATAAATCCTCTGGAAAGTACTTAAGAAAATTGTAAGGGCCAAATCCTGCTGGTTTTGTCAGAAAATATGTCCCCTTGAAGCCACATGCGCTCTGAGTGACTGAGCCGTGCAGATCTTGGTCTCCACTGCCTGCAAAGTAATGACTCCTGTCTGAATCTATCCCAGCTATTGATTTCCAGTCTCCACACCCGCCTGTCCATCACTGCAATCAAGGTCCTGCTTAGGGGAGAGCAATTTATCGCTAAACTCTCATAAGGCAAGTGACACAAATTTAGAATCCTCATATACTTTCCCCATCACTCACTGAATAATACTGAATTGATTCGGATAGGTTTTCTTTTATCATTCCTAGCTTATTGTCATTTTTGTCCTCCGTGATTTCTACACTGCCCCATGACATAAAGCTCAAAGTCAAAAGATATGCAGTGCTCGTTGCTAAAGCTAACGCTGTCGCCAGCGTTATACAAGTTGCTTGTGCCTCTGATTTTTCACTCCTAGGGAAGGTTGGTTTATAAATCCAGACATCCAGCAGTGAGATTCAATCCCCTATAAAGAGCCACAGGCATGCATGACACTCACAGGGTCTATTAGGGTATAGATGTTGCCTAATCCTCACCCGTATGTACGTCGGCGATTCATACAGAGAACTGCATATCCTCTGCCTTGGCAATTACTCTCCGTCAGGTTGAGTTAAACAGCTTGTGAGACGTTTCACCACGACCCTACGGATCACCTAGCACTGGGCACCGGCGGAGATCCCTGCTCACCAGCACTGCCCCTCCTGCTCCGTCCGCTGCTGCTAACGGAGAGCAAAGGGCCCCTTCGGAGGGGCTGTCGGATCGTCAGCGAGTCCTGCTAGGGTCCGTCTTCCTCCAGCGACCACTTAGGAGGCAGAAGAGGGTCTTGCCAGGGAAATCCGGTCCCTCTAATTTGGTCTCTAGCAGGCATGTGAATGTTGGTGCCTACTGAAGCAGGCAGCAGCCTGAAGCCTTTCAAGACCCCTGGGGCCAGCCCGCCTGCCTAGCTCCTGGCACTAACTTGACAGACAGGATTTTCCCCTGGAGGTCCTTAAAGTAAGCTCGTTTTCTCCAGTGACTAAAGAGGGAGCTTCGGCATCTGCTTTAGGAGGACTGTTTCTTTGGGCACCTAGTATTTAGGGGTAGATCAAATACCCGAGCGAGGCAGACGGGCTCCGGCTCTGTGTTCCCACCACGGGTAGACGCCACGAACTAGGCTGGATGATTCTGGGCCATCATAACCTGCGTATAAGGAGAGCGTACATGGAAAGAAATGACACTCACAAGAAAACTGAGGCCGTTCCCAGAAGCGCAGAGAGCTGTCCTCATCCCTCCACATCGCCATGGGTGAACGCAGAAGGCAGCACTGCTTCTGAACTGGAGCCGAGTGCTGGGGTGGGGGAACACCCAGTACCCGCGTCCTTAAATAGCGGAGTGTCTCGTCCATGCCGTTTAGCTAAGGCATAACTTTGCAAGAGATAGCAGCAAATACTCGTGAGAAAAGTAAAGTGGGAATAATGACATGCACTTATTTATTATGCACGTGATTTACTGAAATAAATTACTTCTGCGTTCCGGCTTCAAGGACAATCCTTTTATAAAACAATAACAAAAAAAAAAAAAAAAGCCAAAGCATTCCAGTAAACTGAGGGATAATGTTCAAAAGCCTCCTTATCTTTCCACGAACATAAAAATCTCCCCTAGACAAGACCCACAGATGCAGCCTTCCCTTCCCAAAACAGCCCCCAGACCGACAGAAAATGAAGAGCTGGATCACGAAATCCACACAAACAAGCAACTGGTATCTGTCCAGCTCAGATATAAGAAGCCAAACACTGATTCTCCGTCCAAAACCTGATCCTTTCCCATCCTTGGAAGCAAACCCAAAGCAATTCCTCCTTGAAAAGTTATTGGTTCTGTTTTACCACACAAGCCCCTCAGAGGCGCACCGGTCCTTTCCCCAGACCTCTCTATCGCACACTAAGGACTTTTTGCTTCTGACCATCAATAAACTGGGAACTTTGGGGAAAATATTCCTGTCGGTGGGAAAATGTTTTTCACGTTTCAAAAGAGTGCAGGTAGATCAGGGCAATAACAGGATTTATGCTGCAGTAAAGCACTGAAAAGCTTCACAGCTCCCTGCAAGATCACAAATAATTCAGCCCCTGGGCTGGCCCGGCACTGATGTTCGGAATATGATGCTCACGGTCCTCAACAAAAGGCACATCTGCCCATGCTTGATAAATGCCTATACACGCGACACCCTATTTCTTTTAAAATTGTATTTATTTATTTATTTGGGCTGGACTCAGCTCTTGGATGATAAACCATGCTAACCAACAGTGTCCTCCCTCCACGCCTGGGGGAGGACGGGAGGATGCACAGCCAGCTCTCTGCTGAGATAACGGCCCTTCAGCGACACCAACCCAAGAAGCATTTTCTGCATCTGGTATTGTGTCCGGTACCACACGCAACATCCACCGTCTTGCCTCTGTTCCAAAGGCGCATCCTTGCACGCATCCCTACTGCACATTCTTCCCTTCATACTTCTAATCACCAGTGACAGCACTGCTAGAAAAGGCATCCTGATTTTCATTTGCAAAAGCTACTGCTCCTCTAGAAATCTTTTCCCTGTATGGACAAAAAGGACATAAATGTCAGTCAGTCCTGACTTTTCATTGACTTAAACAGCACAAGGGACTGATCATTAATTCACATCCCACCATCCCCACTCTCCCACAGGACTGGTCATTCCTGGAAGTCATACCCAAACCTTTTGCTATTTAGTTTGTTATTTAAGCATCAGACATTTGTATGAGCATCCATCAAACATTTGATCTCTGAGCTTGGAGTCACAGCACAGCTCGGAGCTCATCTATCACAGCAGCCCAGCATGCATACGGCTGAAGATTCAAAACAGGTCTCTTAAAAAACATCATGTTTTGGCTTCTTGCAGAGGGTGATTAATTTTTAGAACAAAATTTGCATAAAATGTTTTCAATCTATTTGCAATTACCAGAAATTGAAACAAGTGACAAACAGCTTTAAGCTCTTGTTTTCAGCTGAGCGTTAACTACGAAAACCTCCAACTAACTGAAACCCAAAGTTTCAAGTAAGAAATCTGAAATATGACTTTAAAGTACTCGAAGAATCCAACTTACTCTACAGAAAAGAAACACACGGGGGTTATGCGTATTTGGAAATCCCATGCTATATGGAGTGCACATACCTCTCTACGCGTGCACGCCTATGTGTGGTGGAGAGAAAGGTTCTGTCATTGAGATCTCTTAGTAGAGATGTGCAAATAACTGCTTTTTGGGTCAGTGCATGCAAACACAAACATTAGGTTGGCAAAGATGGTTTTGCACAGAAAGGGGAAAAAAAATCAACAGTGAAATATGCAGATGACGTATTTTTTCCAGTTGAAACTCTTCACAAGTTTTCCTTGAATTCCACCTGAAAGTGCATGTGTACGTGGTTTAAGGAGTGAAAACAAGAGGGTCCACAGGACTGTATTTAAGAATGGGGAAGTTACAGTTTCAGTGTAGCTGTTCCCTGCTTATTTTGTCCTGTACAATGCCTACACTGTGAGATGTACGTATGCTTATTCACACCCATTTCTACTGTACTGACACAAGGGGATCCCTCCTCATTTAGGCAGTGCTCTTCTAACCCGCCTGGCCACTCCACGTATTTCCATTCCATAGGCAGTGTCTTCGTGCTTTGCAATTTGCCTTGTTTCTCACTATTTCACCTCACTTCTCACTTCACTAGCTTCCTATAAATTGGTTCTTTCGTGTTAAAAATTACTGCTGTTGCATTTAATTCAGACATACAACTCACTTCTCCACCTTCCTTCTTCGTGCAGTTCTTTCCCTTTCTTCTGAGCATCTGGTGCGACAACCCACCGAAAAATAACTGCCCCGCTAAGTTTTTCTGGAAGAGCTTTCACCGTCACCTACCGCCACAATCAGATTATATAGGATCCACCCAATTAACACCATCTCAGATAAATGCTACAGGATCGACCCACTTTCAGAGCTGAAGAAAGATGAATCAAGGAAAAGTAAAACACTTCCTGAACCTCCTGCCCACCTCCACAAGGTGGAAAACACTTCTGATGGCAAATCTATCCCACCAGGGCATATAAGGGCCAACTAAATCCCCTCTTCCTTCTTCCGTGGACTTTTCTGTCCAAGTGCTTTTGGCCTTAATAGAAATGAAGGGTATATGCAAGAAGAGGTGTTTTACAATACATGGAGATCGTGTTAATTATTCAGTCTTTGCTGCTTCTTACTGTTATTTTTTTCCCCTGGAGAAAAGGAAGATAAAGTCCATGAAAAGTCACCCTGGAGCGGAACCAGTGTAAGCAACCATGCTCCATCCTTCGGAGCCCCAACACGCTCCTGCCTTTCACATAACACAAAAGCCATCAAAGCACCCAAGTCACCAAATGGAGAAGAGGCCTTGACCTTAAAACACCCACAGCCTTTCTGCTTTAGTCAGTGACAGAGCAGGGAAGGCTCTGTTCCACTTCCATCCAGCCCAGTGAATCTAAACCAGTGTACGCGTCGCGATTCTCTGGCCGCATGAGTCCAGTCCTGCACCGGGCGCATCCTCGCCGCGTCTGCTGCATCGGGCTTCGGGTCACCCAGGCATATGGCTGAGCAAGACGGGGATCCACCAGGTCCGACTGCATTTAATTTCTAATACAAACAGCCCAGTGGGAGCCGCAGCAAATCTTCCGTGTGAGGGGGAAGGAAGACATCGTTGCTCTTGATTAGAGACAAGAGCTGGCAGAATTCTTTTAGTTTGCTCTGGCTGGCCCTGGACAGGATCACGTTGTCCTGGTTTTTAAGAGTGAAAAATGGCTTCTTTAAAGGATTTTGGATATTGCCCTTACCATGATTAACTTTGTAACGCTGGACAGCAAATGTCTGACTCGTCTCATTACTAAGTAAACCACTGGTGGTGGTGGTGGGCCAGCAACAGCAGGAACCAAATCCAGGTCTTCCGCAAAGCAAGAGCTGGAAGCCCAGTTCTGTTCCGAGGCTGATGCTACGTTAAAACAGCTCCTTCACTGGGACAGAGGAGCACTGCTCTGAACGTTGCTGTTCCCACTCTTCTCCAATACAGACACACCTGGCAGCAGCCAAAGTTTCGAAGCCCGGCTTGGTGTCTCGATTCTGGGTCTCCTTCTGTTTCCCAGGAAGAGTACAGACATCGCTGCCTCTCCTTGAGCGGCTCTTCATAACCACCTACGGGTCTGAAACACCCCATTTCCCTGACAGTTTATCCCCTCGGTCACATTTGATCAAAAAAGAGCCTCTCAGCTCAAAACTTAAGATGAAAACAGTCTGGACAAGGCGGTCTCCGCTTAACTTGGGTCCTTTCAAGAAAGTTTGCCAAAGAACTTCTCACCATTCTTGGAAAGATCCCAGCACACCGTGGGGGCTTCACGCCAAGAGAGGAGGATATTTTCTGGAGGTTTGGTCACAGCAGACATTTGACTGTAGTTTGCCTGTCTTTTGACTTCACAAAATGACAAAATAAAGGAAGAGAAATCCGCAGTTACAGAAGGTGATGTCATGTACCTTTACTCTGATATTGATTGCCCATCTACAGTACTTCGCGTTAAAATAATGAGCAACCCAGAAATAGAAACATAACCAATCAATTATTCTGTCCTTCTAATTACTCAAAGCCAAATCTGGTGGAAACGCGGGCTTGCACACCAGCTTCTAGAGCATAAGAAAGCCCTTTTAGATCCTTATGAGCAAGCGGGAAGACACAGCATTGCAAACTTTACTGCCACGAAAGCCTACATCGCAGCCGGCATCCCAGTGCGTGGCACGGGTCGGCTAACCACGCACGGGCGCTCCTGCAGCTCCCACACTCTGAAGGGACGTTTACTTAAGCTTTTTTACTTGTACAGGTTTGTGCAGAATGGGATTTAACCAAGTGCTTTAATTTGTTCACGAACAAGAGAGACTTTGTGTCTTCGTTTCACCTCGCAAGCGTCAGAACTTCAGGCTGTTGAACTACTTAAGAAATTTCAGTGCAGACTGAATGTTAAGTGCTTGAAAACCTAGCCCCGCCGCTGCGCAAAACCAAAGCAGTAAGAGTGCTGCTCGGCCGCAGCCCTGTTGTCACCCTCACGGATACAGGACAGTAAGATGGGAAAAGATTTTCATCTTACAGCGCTTCCAGTGCCAGGATGAATATTAACCAGCATGTTGATCTAACACGCTAAACCCACCCATCACCAATTTCAGCCTGGAAAATACTAAATGTCTACAACCAAACGTTCTTGAGAGACGGGCATTTCCATCACAAAATACAGGAGCCAAATTATGTATGTAAAGCTCAGGCTTAATGCATTACAAATCAATATTTCTCCTTCCCTTCTCCGCATTTACCTTCTTTGCTCACATAAAGCCAATCATCTCATGAAACACAGGTGTGAGAAAATTATTCTGATTTCTACAAAAAGTCAGTTGGAAGGAAATGCTATCAAATAGAATAAATCCAGTTAGACAGCAGCTGAAATCTCCGCAAGTGTCTATCAAGCCTAAAGCCCTGATCCTAATCCCAAATTCAACCTTGGCTGAGATCGTTGGCATGACAGGGATTTAGCACTGCAGAATTTATGCCTCGTGCACCTGATTCCTGTCCCAGCATTTCTACGTGTGTGACCACTGTGGATTAAGGTGACTACTGATGTGCAGGAACAGGAAGGAACAACAGGATTTGCTTTTCCAAGGTACTTTTTCCTAAATCCCGCTCCAACATGGGAAACCTCAAAACATCAACAGCTTTTTTCCTATCACACAAGCAGCAGCTTTTACAGAGGTCCAGACTTAGAGGTGCAAGGAAAAACATTGGAAGAGATTGCAAAGGCAATAAAACTTGGAGAGAAAAAGTTTGGCACACGTATAAAAGCAGAGGGCAGTTTTGCCTTTAAAAGTCAAAGTTTACCTCACAGTAATTTCATCCCACAGCAATTTTCTAATTGTTCATTAAAAACACATTAATTGTATGTAAAATGCATAATTTATCTCTGTTTGGAAGTGAAAATAGAAAACCCCAGGGGGGCAAAAGTTGGCATGAAGTCATACTTCTGATTTATCCCTACAAAATCTCTCCCTGGGTATTGTTAATTATTATAACTTACAGGAGAAGACCTTAAATTTCTACTTCAAAAATTATTTTTAATGAATCCATGCATTGATCATGAATATACAATATTTCAATAAAGCACCACATCTTTCAGTGAAAATGTGTGTACGCTTCTGTTGATTATACTTAGCTCACAAAGTCGTATTTTTGCATGAGTGCAAAACCAATATTCAGCAGTCGTAATTCAAAAAAAAACCCACCCAGCAACAAAAGAACAGAAAATCCTGCACCATCACGCTACACGGTCTCATGATTACTGTCTCCTCTTTTAATGAAGACGTAGCACACCGCTTTATAGGCTTAATTTACACTATAGATCAAAACGATGTGAAATTTTCTAATTCTCGAGGGGGGTGGGGGGGTGGATTGCCACCTCTGTGGCTTTCAAGGCACACTATTATTTCAGTTTACAAAATCAGCGTCTGTGTACAGTGGCAAAAGACTGCTAGGATGTCTTTAATCTGGCACTGAACTTCTGATTCTCAGAAGTCCACAGAATGACAATTTTACCTCTACCAGTAATAACCAAAACCTTTAGTTCAAGTCAAACCTTTCTAGTTTGTTTGTTCAAACAATCTAAAGGAGAAAAGTAATTACTGCAGCACTGTGCACTTGCAATTTTTCCTTCTGCTCTTCCAGCAATCTCGTTTGCTTTTCTAACTATAGTTTACTAAGAACTTGCATCTTCCCTCTTACTGTAGCTATATGTGCACGCAGATGCATTATATACATGTATGCGCACATAGGTACACACCCAGGTATAGCTGAGATACAGAAACACACGCAAGTACAGCGACGCGCGCCCAAACATACCTACTTGCTTACGTACAAACGCACCATATACAGAATTTAAACCACCTCTACTGACAGGACTGTACTTCATCCCCTGTCCGCAGATGCACAGCACCCACAGAAGTCCTCAGACGGCAAAATGCTGCCGACCCACTCTGAAGTGACTGTCGGCCCCTAACGAACGCCAGGAATTAAAGCAGGATTTTGTCTAATCAGGTGCCTGGGGCATCATTCCATGAATCTCAGTGGTCGTTCCTGGACAATGCCGGTGGATTGGATCCACCCTAGCGGATTCATTCTCAGAAGAGGAATAGGTATTTTGGTACATCGTTGGGTCTTACCAGCAAACAAGCATTTTCTGAATCATTACAAAGCTGCTTTAAGAGCAACACGGAGCTTCGGCGTATGGCCAACAATTATGCACCTATCTATACAGTAGGCTAAGAAGTATTTTTTACTTTTTTATAATCTGCTTAAGTGCAGAGTCATCCAAATGTCCATTTATTCCATTAGGTCATGACACACTAAATCCCAGACCGCTGCATGCTAGGAGTATGAGAAATGGCCGGCAACGTATTCCTTGCAGGATGAGGCCACCTTCCAGGGTTGGGAGCAGCCAAGGACGCCGAGTACCTCCGCTGGCTTTCCTCTACCCCCTGGCCGTCCAGCGCCGACCGTCCTCATCAGCCTGGGACAGCTGGTAACAGCTGGAGAAAGGCAGGGTGGCAGCCAGGGAGAGGCTCCGCGAGGATAGGGGCACCGACAGCTACGACTTGCTCAATATTGCTTTTCCTTTCAGTGATGAAGGGAAGAGAGAAAATCTGCTTGTTTATGTTTTAGTCATTATTCACTGTCTTCATTACGATCCACGCTCACGGCTTACCGTGGTAAGATTGGCAGTAAGTTGTCTCACTTTAGACAGGGGCAGGAGGGATATTTCCTGGTTCAGTTTGGCAGAATGTACATTTCTGCTTATTTTACGTTTAATTTGTTACAAAAAGAATAAAATAAATAAATCACCCCTTATTATGGGACACTTACAAAGTCTTTCACTAAAAAAAAAAAGAAAATTCCCTGACTGATTCTCTACCTAAAATGAGGAGGGTGTCCTTCTTGAAGCAAACAGGTCACTCTCAGCAGTGCTGCGGGAATGGCTTGAAAACACTGGCAGAGGAAATTGCCTTTTGCTTTTTTCTAACATTCAGGAGAGTTTGTTGACTTCCAGCTCCTCTTCTTTCGCGTGATCTAGTAGACAACAAAGTTTCAAGAGGATCTGCCCTCACCCCCTGATAATAAGCATTTCCTTGCCTCCGCTTCCACTCGCAGACTCTTGCTTGAGGCACCCAGTGCTCCAAGGCAAGCTTTGATAAAAGAGCCTTGCTGTCTGCAGTGCCCCTAATTACAGCAGCTCCGTTTTCTCATTTGCCCATGCTCTGTGCTCTAGGTAAATGCCACAAAGGTCACTTTGTTAATTCAATACCAAGCCCACATTAGAAATCATTTGCACAAGGCGGAAAAAGTCAGTGTCTTTTTTAATACTGATGTTAAGGTTTTCTTAATACTATACAGTCACAGAAATGAATTTCAATTACGGAGGAATAAAGTAGGTACCTTGTGAAGGTTAGCATTATCCTGAGATAGACATCAAGGCAGGTCAGACAATTCACCACCTGGAGGTGACTATTTTTCTCCGGAGATTAACATACGTTACTACACCTTAGCCGACAACCTTCCAGGAATGTGAAGTTAAAAGAGATTATTTCCCACCGGATACCACGCACAGCAGGGAGGTCCCAGCAGACAGGGCTCCAACTTGACCAAACGTGTCAAAGGAACGATCCCTCCCGCGTGGGGCTTTGGATGGGTGGGGGCAACCAGGGTCATCAAGCCCACTCCACAGAAGAGCTACACAACAGACACCTACTGCAGAAAGGTCCACAGAGCTTCACCCCATGCCGTGAACCCCCAAAATACACGCAGGCTCCCTTTTAAAGGACCTCATAAAGGCCAGGAACTGTAACTACCAGAGGAGACGTGAGGATACCGAAGTCCCTGAATGTTGCAGAAGATGCTAGGAAGCCCAGCAGAGCCCACTTTACAGGAAAGGGGGGAAAAAACAGTCCCTGGCAATCAGACCATTAGGAGAAAATTCCCTTCCGATCCCAAATCCGGCAGCTGTTTTAACTGTGGGTGTAGGAGCAGAAGACGGCAGCTGGGCACCTCCTGCAAGGGCTGATGCTAACAGGACTGCAACGGCCCCTTCCTCCACTCTTCCTCTTACCTGCCTCTTCTGTAAGCATTTAAGGAGTTTTCTCCCCTCGGTATCAGACGCTGATCTGTTACGTATTTAAGGTCAATGCACCAAAAAACTAAAGCCCAAAGCTACAGGGCACAAAAAAGCCACTCTGGCGTTTAGAGCTGCTGGGCTGGATCCAGGGTCCAGCCTTCAGCGGGCTTTGCAGCACACGAGTGCAGTGCTGTCGTGCGCTGTATTGTCCTACTCCTTTCTCCTCCGCTGAAATCGACTTTCTGTCACGATGAACAAAACTACTGCAGGACACAAAAAAAAAGTACAAAGCAGGATTTACAAGAAGGCAGAAGCAGAGGATGGGATGTGTTCATCAGCTGTAGCCCTTCCAGTCCTGAGAGCTGACAATTAACTCCTGGGCTGGAAACATTACGGTTACTCCTGGAGTACAAACCGCGAAGCAACAGTTGGGATTTGCCCCCGGTTTTGTTATTTGCCTGTCGACTCGACACTTCTATTTTGTGCGAGATTACCGTGCATCTGCTCAGGAAGGCCATTAATGAGCAGAAAAATCACCCTACAAGCGATGCCGAGAAGTCACCCGTTGCCCCTCAAAGGAACGCGGCGGAGGGGTGTTTTTCATCCCTTCTTCGGCTTATTAGGGCTGTACTTCATGTAGTAACAGAGGGGTGAGGGAAGGCCTTCAGCACTTACCAGCACTTACCGTTTTAAGACTAATAATCACAAAGAAGGAATATGGTTTTTTCAGTCCCAGTTTTGGGAGGGATCTGCCAAACATTTTGGGGAAAATGTTTACTGATTATGATTTCAAACAACCGATTTCCTCCCAGGAGCAAAACAGGCTATTCCTAGGGATGGATTTTGGAAACCATTAGCTGCTCGCTTTTTTATATTACAGAGTAATGTATATGCCATCAAGAAATGTTCGACAAAAAAATGAGAAACAAATTCAGATAAGTTGCTGACAGATCGTATACTAAGAGGCCAAATTTTCATCATACAGTCACTGAATTACCTTTTAAAATCTAATTTATTGTCAGGTTAACTCTAGTCTCATTTAGAGCTTACTAGCGTTAGGATGATCCCCATTTTATGACAGCCATACATTACAGTCGTGTCATACCCTTTTACTACTGGAATCTCAAAGCATTTTGCCGTCCTTCATAGGTGTTTGCAGTTGTTTGGCCTTAACTGTGATAAGCACCTCCTCATCCTCCTTTACCTTCGTGGAGAAGCAGCAACGGGACACTTGCAAGGCTGCGGCAGCACCACAAAGCCGTTTGGGAAAATGAGATTTTAGAAGTGGTATGACTGAAAACGTAATAGAAAATTAGAGAAAAAACTATACCTCAAAGGGGACTGGCCTCAGCGTCAGCTTTCCTTATGGGAAGGACCACGGGACCTTTAGGTCTAGAGCTCAGCCAAGGAGATGCAGTTGGGATGGAAACCTCTGCATCGGCGTTCATTTAGCTGACTGAGAAAACAGGGAAAGTTAACCCCGGCTCCAGGAGCATCCGGCTGCACTTTCCGATGTTTTTTTTAGTCATGCGATGACCCAGATTGACCTTGCATAAAGGTTTACTCACTTCTGACACAACCCATTTACCTACCGTAAGGGAAGAGAACATCTAGTGACAAAGCCTGGAGCCCAGCACAGGGTGATGCAGGGAAACTCCTGACGACGTAGGAGATGTCAGGAACGATCAGAACTAATGAAATAGTTATTGCTATCAGGTATTTGGCATATTAATGCACAGAGACAGATCTCATTTACTGAGACAGAGTCTGGCAATATAAATTATCGGACACTCAAAATACTATCACACTCCACATTTAAGGGCCATTTGAATTGTACTCAGGTAGTTTCACTCCTCTGCAATCTGAGGAATGTGTTAATAAATACAGGAGTGAATCACACCATTGATTTGGAAGTGGAATTTCCCATTAAAACCTGTCAAGAGTATTACTTTAAAAAAAATTAATGGTATAATACAGCCCAGGGTCCTGCTACAGCATACTCCTGACGGTATAGCCGAGTCTCATGGGTGATGGATAATCTTGTTTGTTCTGTATTGCCCCTGTAGTATCTTTCTTTTGCGCTTCTGCTGCAGCCAGAGGTCTCGCCGCCACCAGTAGCAGCTGGAGTCCCTCTCCGGTGGGCAGCAAATTAAACAAGCAAGCAAGAGTCTACACCTTTCTTTCCACTTCCATGAGGAGCCAAGTTTCATTCGTACGGCCGGTATCTCCAACTCGGCAAAAAAATGGAAATCCACCACTCTGACAGTGCCACTTCGGACTCTGCTCCCGTTTCCCTCTGTTTGGATTGGAGCTTGTTCTCCCCAATCTCATGGGTTTGGTGTCTTTTGGAAAGCTAGCTAGTTTGTGTAGTTATCGACAGATGTGCTTGTCATTCCTGGGACGTTCTGCGAGCTCCGATGTGAAAAGGAGTAACGTGAGTAACAATACAACATCAAGAGCCCGGACTTGACGCACACAGGGGTGCCCCCTGCGCTTTCTTTCTCGATGGCCTCGCTCCACCAGTACTTCAAGAATTTATGATAAAGACAGATTAAATTTATGTAAGGAGCAGGGGGAGGGTGTAGGGAGGGGGGAGCCAGAGTATTATTTTGTCGCATGTTTGAGATGAAAACGATTTCATACTTGATTCACAAAAAAACAATTTGCAATGAAGCAACGGTGCCAAGGGATTTGGGTGGCTCCAAGCCAGCGTGCCCATTTAAGTAGGAAACCTCCCCTCGGCCAGGATGGGAAAATTTGCTCATTAAGGGAGTCATGGCTCTGCCCCATTTGCGAGTGGTTGGTTGAGCACAAAGCATTACTCACAACCTTGAGTGGCCACTGTCCTTGCGATGATACCATTTTCCATTGATTGTAATTGAGTTCTCTTAATGATGTAATTCAATTAGACACAAATCAAGAGATAACTAATACTTTTAATAACATAACACCAGCTTCTGACGAATTCCCTACACAGACGGAAAAGCTTGATAGAGTTACTGGTAACAGAATATCCCCCTCTGGAGAGATGTTAACAACCCTTTTAATATCAATACACCTGCTATAGCGAAGCTATTTGGTTGCAGAGAATCAGTGTCTACGTGAGCATATAAGGAATGCAAATGATCAACAACAAATTGTGTTAGGAGGATTTTGTTGATGTGAAGGTATCTCCGCGGAAGTCAGTGAAGATTTATTTCTTCAGGTTGAGAATCTGGCCTAATGTATTGAAACGACCTTTCTCTCTCTTTTTATAATTGTTCAAATCATTAAAATTTGATGGATTAAAAAAAATCTGATTTATTCTCCATTACTGTGGGCTTAGAGAATTGTGTGGGCAGTATGGAAATACAGCTGTTTACCCAGTTTTCTCCGGAATCTTTCATCCAGATGACCTTTATTGCAGATTAATGAAAACAACGAATGAATAACATTTGCGTGAGAGGGAGATCACAGCAAACTGCCACATGTAAGCGTCTCCACCAGAACTGAACATATTTCTTGTAACACACACCTGCTATTCCAAAGCACAGTTGTTTTAATTTCCACAGACTGAGTATCTCCTTACTCTTAATGTCAAAAACAATTAGCATCAGAAATCTAAAAACATAAAACCGTACGATTTTTGCAGAAAGCGCTGCACGTACAACACCCTCAGCCCCACAGCACTTTAAAACCTTGTGCATTAATACCTTTTTCTAAGTGTCCTTACACGGCTGGTTTGCTAAGTGTCCTATCAACACTTGGACCATGGGAGCTACCAGCCCCTTTTGGTGTCTCTGTCAGAGGCACAGAAAACATCTACATTTCTAAATCTCTGTGGACACTGAAAAAAAGCCATTCTGACACTACCCAGCAGTACGAAACTGTCTCTGTTTTGCATCCTCCTAATTGTGAACAGTAAAACAAGAGCTGTCTGGTTAATTTAATTTTTTAACTCGCCTCACACTGTTCTTCACACAGGAGGACACAGTTTTTGTTGCGTCTAGGGAAAATAGAAATGTCCAGAGCCCCCCTAAATAAATACATAAAAATCGCAGTGTCCTTTTAACAGCAGAGTCTAAATCTAAGACCATTAACTACTTTCATATGTGTGACAGGCTCCTCTTCAATAATTCATCTGAACCTTTTCAATCTTCTGAGCAGAAAACCATGCAGGAAGCTTCCTTCCAAAGCAGAATGGGGGACTGCAGGCCTTTCTGCCGAATTTATAAATAACATTTAGGAAATAAGGATAACCAATCATGCCAGCAGCATGTTCAGCAGCATCTATAATAGAGCAAAGGAGAGACAAACAAGGAAAAAGGATTTTCACTTTGGATAAGAGAAACATAGGCGCCATGACATTTGGAAAACGAGTATGAAATACTGCAGAATTTGATGAATACAGGGAAAACCCCACACCACTGCAACCACGTGAAATATATATACACACACATGAAATGCCATCTATACCCACCTCCTAAGACGCACACCGCCTTTTGCTGGACCACCCTCCTCCTCCACGGCCCTCGCTCAGGCCGTTCTGCAGGTGGTTCAGCACAAACTCCAGACAAAGCCATTATTACTTATTACAGTCCTACAGAAAAGTTGCATCGGTCCTTCCCTGGCATCGGACACAAGCGCCTGCCACCGAGACGACAACAATCAAAACCTCAACCTGAGCAAGAAAACGCACGGCTGCTTCAGCAGGCAGCGGTTTGGTGCATTTGGGTCTCACCACGACCGCAGTCTGTTGAGCGTCTTCAGCACCAGGGAAGAGCAGAGGGGAAGTTTTAAGGGCTTTTTTGCTCTTTTTCTTCTGATCATCAGAAGGTAGAGAAGGAAAAAAAAAAAAGGAAGGGAATACAAAGACCCTTCAGAGCCTTTTTAAATATCTGTCTTCTTCCCCTGATGCTTCTAAGAGGAAACAAAGAATGAATATTGTGGATAGAAACTCCAAAGAATGCTTTTAAAATGCTTTTTTAGTCTTTGGCTAGTGAGAGGAAGCGTGTCGGAGAGAGACTCGGGGGGGGGGGGGAGGAGGTTCATGCATGAACTCTGCACCGAACGAGCCCTTTTGGGTCGCTGTGGGCTAAGGATGAAGCACCCAACTCTGCTCGGTACCTGCTGTCAGCCCCAAGATAGCCCACTCCTCGCTCAGAAGTCAACTCCACTCCTAGGGAAGCAACCTTTAGCTTTTAATTGCAACGCTTTGGAGAGTCCTGCCTTTAGAAAGAAACACTTTATGCAATTATATCAATTGACCTTGTCCAGAGCTGTCATGTTTCGTCTAATTACTGCTCTCAGAGCTTGACAGCCAGACAGAAATGCCCACCAGTTTAGCTGTAGGTCACACCGCTAACGTAGGCATGAGCCTCCAGACACTTTTTGAACCAAGATTTCTCAAATTTGCTGAACCAGATTTGGCTGCTGGGCACTTTTATGTTCCTCCTCAAAATACACTCCCAGAAAAAGGGACACAGAACCTGGACTAAGCCTCTAAAAAACATATTTATGAGGTCGGTGTTCAGCTATGCCAACAGCAACCGCCTCTGGCTCACCGGGAGCGCTCCTGCCGGCAGCACAGCTATCGGCGTGGGATGGGCCGGCGACGGGCACAGGCTTCGGCTGCACGGGCAGGATCAGGCTGCCTGGCCCTTCAGGGCAGCACCGGAGCATCCATCCAGCACCAATCTGTTTAGCTTGTCAGAAAGGATACGAAGATGTGCCTTCGCTGTACTTCATACCTTCTCAGGGAGAATTCACTGTTAATTTAGCAGGGAAGGAAAGGCACAGGAAGAACCAGTGGCAAGAATCTGGAGCCGAGCAAATTCACATGAGAAGCAAAGGAAAAACGAGCAAGCCAACAGCAACCCCATGAACACAATTAGCTATGCCAAGAGGGAACGTTCTCCAGCCCATCGCAGCGCTGCAAGGTAAACAGGTGAAGTTACATGGATTGTCCATATGCAGAACGGACTAAATGAGCAAACGATTCCTCTTCTAGTGACATTATCTGTTCCCATCCTGGCCGCAAGATCTCAAGGACACGCACAAGGGGATCATATACGGGGCTCAAGTGAGGACTTCTCCTTAGCTGCTTTGCCTCGAGCCTCACATCTGTGACCAGCCAGGCAGAGGATACAAACTTTGTGCCACTGTTTCTTATGACAATCTCTACTCGGTGTACCCCAGAGCAAGCAAGGAACTAAAATAATAGTTAGCTTTAGTCCAATAATCTCTCTACTTTCTTAATCTTTCACTGTAGGAACTACCCATATCCAAGAGTCACCTTCCTGCTACTTCTGCCGAACCAGCCTGTACTTGCAGTGCTGCACTGAGATTTGATAAGAGCATCAGGCAGCTGTGGAGACAGTGGAAGGCATGCGGTGGGAGTAAACAAAAACTTGAGAAATACAAGACAAGAATGGAGCTATGATAACGAAAAGAAAAAAGGGAAAGCAATAAGCAAAGGCAACTTGGAAATACAGAAATGTAGCTCCTCACCTGTGCAGGACAAACGCAGTCCCCGTCAGCACATCTGAAGCCCCGATGAACTGACAGGGTATACAGAACCTGGACACCAGGTTGTGAAACTATTATTATATGTAAGTGATAAAAATATGAACTAGGAGACTGTCATTCATTGCGGAGCTCTTCTGGTGATTGAAGAGCTGACCTTAGCTCAGCTAATCTACAGAGCCTCTCTAAAGAGTCATAACCCTGCAATTTATAAAGCTCTCCATCCACTCCCCAATGAGCGGCCTCAGCTCCCACAGTACATCCTCATCCCGCGGTACGTCCGTATCGTGCAAGCACCACCTCCCTGATTCGGATAAATTCTGCATTTCGTAACGCAGCGTCACAGTAAGCGCCCAACTACCCTACCCTCTCCAACTAAAAGAAATGTTTTCCTAAACACCTGCACCAGCGGTTGGGGGTGTTTCACTGTCCAGGAAGCCACGTGCACAGAACAGGAGGTTTTCTGTGTAATTTCCAGCATCTTTACTCTTTCTCACCCTTTGTTCCTGCTGTGAGACCCCAAAGGAAAACAACAGTATTTGTTTCAATGAGTCAAACTCCTCAGCTGGTCCGGACACTGTTTCCCAAAAGAAAATGGAGATTGGTATCCGAGCTTTGGAAATGGCAAAGCTGGTGGTTGCTCACCTGCTGCTTCCAAGCTGGGAGAGGAGGCACCTTGTGAGCCCTCCAGCCCAGGAAAGTGTGACCGCGGGCTGGGTGCACATTTTCAATCCGGTGAATCTGACTGTTCATAAAGCACCATAAAAGTAAACAAAATCATCAAAACATCAGTAGCCTCCCTGTTTTAAACTCTACTTCGCCGGGGCAAGAGATACCCAGTTTTCAGGCCAGTAACACGATTTCCAAGAAGACACCATTCCTTCAGCTTTCCTGTTTGACAATCGGTATTTTGCTGAAACTTCGGGTGGCAAATTTAGAGTAGTTTTCAATGTATTTTGAATACTTCAGAGCATTTATAAAATTACAGCACATATTGGCATTACCATCGACAAATGACTGCCATCAACTGAGACAGAAAGTGAGACATTTAACTGTGCATTTATCGTGCCTCTCTGAGAATTCAGTTTCCTTTATAGCGCAGACATCTCCAAACTCTCGAGCGAGATGTTCTGTCATTAGCCCAATTTAGCTGTAGCCTTTCACATCAAAGCTGAAATTGAGAAACGTTGTCAGAAAGAAACAATTCTGCTAGGTTTACAATTATCCGATGTGTTATCTTTCAGGAATAATATACTCTATTTTACCAGTGAATTTACTGTCGGAAATCACAAGATACGCTTCACTTTCAGTCATCACCTTCCATAGCTTGGTAAGTTTTCCTTACAGAAGGCTGTGCAGAAGACCCAAAGGAGCAGATCTCAAATGCCCGAGGCTCTCCACCAGTATTAAAAAAAAAAGATTCCCCAGCATCAAGCATCCTTTGCCTTGCAGAGGAGACCACTGTTGCTTTTCAACAGCAGAACCGGTCAAACAGACTGTGAAGTTCATAGAAGGGGATGGGGAGGAGGAGAGAAGTAAGGGACGCATGAAGTAGATTTATTTCCCAAGGAGCAGAACCAGTAACAATTTAAGCCATCCCCACAACAAACATTTGAGAAGAAAGTCTTGAAAGTGAGCATCAGAAACATTCACCAGGGAGCCAGACAGAAAATGGCATAAACACGGGTACTGAAGCCAGTTCCCTGGAAAGCCCCCGAGGCCAGCTCTGCCTGGGGCACAACCTCACAGTCGGACGAGGAACGCTGCGGTGCGTATGTTTTGGCAGATAAAGGCACGGAGAAAGGAATTCACTCGGGCAAATTAAAAGCAAGGGCGTTCAGAGACTTGGGGAACAGCAAACAGCACCTGGTGGCGGATGCCTTCCGGAGGAGCGGGGACCACTCTGTATCCTGCAGACCTGGGTGCTGCCTCCCAAGCCGATGCTCTCGCTCCCGGGCAGGAGCAGCTCCGTCCAGCCCAGGGCACCATGGCTGCGGTAAGCGGGATCTAAGGAGAACGAGGACAGGGCCAGCGTGTTTACTTTGGAATCCAATGGAAATAAAAAATTTAGGTCAATGTTTCACCCAAGGGATAATTTTAACAGAGCAAGTGATTTTTTTTTTTTTTTTTTTGCCTTCAGTTAATTAATCATGAAAGCCTCTGTGGAATTTATCAGTATACTTTTTATTCAGGCAAGGCCAACATTTTAAGAAATTTCCATCTATTTGTATTACAACAAAGAGACTGGCTACACTGACTCACGCTGTTACAGATCTGCATTTCAGCAGAAGGGAAAATTAAGCATGTGAAAACGTGGTCCCTTCTTTGAGCGTCAGCTTCTTTCGCAACCGCTTTGGTCAATGCACAGAGTGACTAACTTCTGTAAATTGCATCAATCAAGGGGTTTGCAACAGCAAACCTGAGGTGAGAACCTACCTGTTGGCTCGTGTGTAGCCTTCGGGTCTGAGCATCCCTACACCTGCACAGCGGCACAGTTAAACCTTCTCTTAGGCTAGCATAGAAGAGAACCGGAGAGGCGAGCTTCAGTCTGGTAAGGTGTTAAAATACCAGGAAAGGGCAAACTTCTTTCACAGCTTACTCACATTAGCACATTTGCTGAAGTCTCTACAACAACCTTTTTGACCAAGAATGGAGGATTGCAGAGTTTTGTCCTTGCAGCTGGAGATGCCACGCAAGCAAGCACACAGGAAACGCTCAATTCTGTAGCATTATTTTATCTCAGAAAAATAACACTTAAAAAAATCAGTACTGGCCCTCTAAAGGACATCTGGTGGAAAATCCATGCACTGAGCATCTGATGAGTGACTCTGAAAGAGTTATTTTAGCTGTCATGTCACTGGATTGACAGCAGTCTCCCATTAGAAGAGGCGAACCCAGGCGTCACATGCAACACACGCTTCAGGGACCGAGCTCAGGCAGAACCCAGATTATTGCAGGATGGTGTTAAACAACAGCCCACTGGGAAATACCAGCCCACATAGAGCACCAGTCTTTTGCCAGTCAAAATGTGAGACAGGACGGGGATGCAAAACAAGGCACTCTGCTTCCCTGGCAGCAGCGTGAAAGCCTGGCTGGGCTGAGAGAAGGCGGCACTTGCCCCTCCGTCTCCATCCAGGCTGCTCCAGGAAAACGCGAACAGCCAGGTCAGTGCAGTAGCTCTGAAATTAAGCTCGGTCGGATGACGTGAAGAACTCACCTGGATGGCAAGTCGCGTCTGGAGCGAGCAGTCCCCCAGGTTTTCTTCTCTAAGTTTGAGAAGCGTAGCTGGTTTTGTTAATCATTTTGAGCCTGGAAGCCCTTATCGCAGACCACGATCCTGCTGTGAAACTGCACAGCAAAGCCCTTGCAGTCCTGCCCCAAAGACCTTACCGTCCCCCAGCGTAAAACAGGCAACCAAAGATGGGTTCAGTCAAACTGAGGAACACAAGGAGAACATCCTGACGGCACCGCCAGGTCTTGGGCCCTGGAACAGATCTTTCACACTAAGTTTTGTGTTAGGAAGGACAAGGGAGTAGCAGTCAAGGATAAACGAACCAAGTGTGAAATCTGGCCATCGTTACACTTGGCATAACTTCATTGAAAACAACCATTCCGGACTGTGTATCTGAAGCCAGCCTTGGTCCTGTATCCATATGGACGTGGAGAACGGGGGGAGCGCGGACAAAAAGACATAAACCAGGAAGAGCTGAATACAAAAATATTCAACAAACTATGGAAAGAAGAAAACTACTCAAATGTAAGCCGCTCCTCCCCAACCAAGCTCATTTCCATTCTTAAAAATACTCTTGCGAACGCACGGAGGTTACCCCGCTCCTCTAATACGTGTGTGGTGGCTCACAAGCCTCAGAACACAGAGGGCAACTGCAGCGCATGTGAAATGGATGCTGTGACAGGTCACTGGTGATTTATACTGCACCACTCACAGAAGTGATTGCCATAGTACCCAGACATCGCTGGGCTCTGACACGCTGCACTAACACTAAATTTCTCACCAAGATCTAGTGGGAGTCAAAGACACCAAACACAGAAGCCATTCACAAAAAACCTTTGGGATTGACTTAAATTCCCATCTACAGATTAATAATAAAAAAAAAAAAAAGGGAAGGTATTTTGTGACTACTTTAATACATACAAAAACCGAGCCATACAGCACCATAACGACCAAACACGACGCAATTTACATCTGCCTTTATCAGGAACACGTTTTCCACGGTCTCTTTCCAACATGGCAAACCCTGCCCATCACCTGTTCTTCTGTCCACTTACGCACGTTTTTAACCAGCAAGAGTGCGATGTCGTGCCTTCCCCCAAAACATTTTGCCCGTCACACACAATGGCAAACGACAGGCGCAGCACTTGACTCCGGCGCAGAAGCAGCGTGTCCCTGCCCGCACATGGATGCGCCGCTGCCCTTTGGTACCAAAGTTTTGAACGCATCCCTGCACGCCCACGGCAGCTCTGGGCTTTGGGCAGGGAGCAAGAGAGGAGCCGGCCCCATTGTGCAGCATCTCCAGGAGCCCTTTGTTAGCAGTGCTCGCTGCCTGCCCGTGCCCTGCTGCGTGGGGACCGTGCCAGGCACAGCGTGCTGCCCGCACCTCCTGCCCGCACCTCCTGCCCGCAGCGTGCCGGCTCGCGGGTGGAGTGGAAAAGCCACGGTGAGCGAGCAGAGGCTGCAGCCTTACCCGAAAGGGGCAAGACCTGCTTTATTCGGTTTGGTCGGCTGACTTGGGATGGCGACAGGGGCGCTCAGGAAAGCACAAACTCACGACTGCCCCCGGGGCTGCGACGCTGGGAAAACTTTGCCCATTGGCGGCTTGTGAAGCGCAGCGCGAGGAATTGGGTGCAACGCGAAGATGCCACCTTCAAAATCAGTGCAAGAAACACCTGTGTATCGTAGATGGGGCGTGAAACGCACAGCCGCTACGTGCGGCTGGAACACAGCCTGTTTCTTCCGTGTACCGCAAAACAATACCGATGCTGTGGGAGCAGTGGGTTTGCAGCACGTTTGGCCCCTGACACAGCACACGGTTTCCTTCGCTCCTCAGGCGCTCGCACACAGAGGCTCTTGCTTCATCCCTTCCTTTGGCAGCAAAGCAGCCCGCGAGTCAATCATCTTTCACGAAGGAGGATCACTGCCATGTCTCCCAGCCTTTAAGATGGAAAGGCAAGAGAGACACCTATTCATTATCCTGCTCCCACTGCCCCGGTCCCACCTTCCGCGCAAGTAATTGCAGAGGACAATGCTGGGGACACGCATGCACAAGCGCGCATACACGCGCATGCAAAATAAACCTCCCGGTTTGGCAGAGAAGCATCTTCCAGTTTACTTGCTAACTCCCCAAAATCAGGACAATCAAAAGATGCACCCGTTTGTCTAAAGGAAGCACCACCTCCGTGGGCGATTGCCATTTACATACAGCCGATAACCCGAGCTTTGCCAGAAGACACTGAGGATCCTTTTGCAAAACGCTTCATATGCAGCACTTTCCCCATCACAAAAACCTGCTTCAGTGCTGGTGTGCGCGGTGTGGGGAGTTGGTTCCCATTGTTCCTCCGTTGCTGCTGCGAAAGCAGTGTGCACAGACGTGTGCTCGGCTCCCTTTTTTGTGTTTTCCAGACTCCCCCTTCCCAAGGTTTCTCCTACTGAAGTGTTCCCCCTTTGCTTTTGGAGAAAATTAAACGAGCACTGGAGAATAGCATTTCCTTGCACGCATCTCCCTCCACCATGCACTCACACCCCGAGCCTCCTGCAAATCACAGCTGCACTTTCTTAGTTCCCAACACTTCTTGGCTCACGCTCCCATTTCTCTTTTCTTTCTTTTGGAACAAGAGATCTGCATACCGCCCAGCCCTCCTCTATCTCCCGCGCAAGTAGCCCCAGAGCATCGCTGTGTCAGTCCCCTCCGTTCCTCCCCTACCTACCCCGGTTCCCCACACAACTGGCTTTGCCATTTTTAATTAGAAAATGTGCCTGCCAAGCGCGGTGAAAGGTGCAGCCCCAACGAATCGCAGCCTAATAGAGTTGGAAGGGGCTTTGCGGCTAACTGCGTTTTCTGCCTTGCTAACTCATCTGCTGCTTTTATTCCTTTCCCCAGTGAAGGCAACCAATTCCCTCGGCTTCAGCACATAGACCCCAAAAGCTATAGGCGAATATATCCAACCACAAGCGGGATCAGGTGCAAAAGAGAACGGGAACTAACCCTCCCGTCGCCACGGCACACACGCTTACACACCTATTATGCCACATTTCTCCTTTCTTTTCCACGGATTTCCTTCCTTCCTTCCTTCCTTCCAGCGCTGCCCTTTCTCTCCAAGGCTGCGCAAGGCGCTTTCTAACCCCGCTTCCCCCTTCCCATCTGTGGGAAGTGATGCAAAAGCTCACGCTGGCGAGCAACAACAACAACAAAACCCCCGAAAAAACCAAATCACGCTTGCAGAGGGTGAGAAAAGTCCATCAGCACAAGAGAAACGGGCACATTGCTTCGGGATGCGGAGAAAAATCGCCCTCGCCTCGGAGCGCAGAGGGAAATAAGGCAGAACTGACTTACCGGAGACTCGGGGATGCAGGCTCGCCAGCGTAAAGCCGAAGAGGAGAAAAGCCAGCTTTGGTACCCAAACACATCCAAGACTATTCTCCATATTTCAACACACACCTAGAGATTCGGGTGCTGGGCACCAGCAGCAACCACACATGCACGCACAGCCCCTTCTGCCTCCTCCTGGCCGGGGCTCTTTCTTTTTTCGGTCCCTGCTGACAGCGATCAGCAAAGGGGGAAGGGGTGCGGAGGGAGGAAAAAAAGTTGCATTCAGTCCAGGAGGCTCCGAGGCTCCCGAGCGTGCAGGGAACTAACTCAAGGAGACGGGGAAGGATGGGGCAAGGGTCCTCCCACCGCTAGAAAAGCATACAGAGGAAAATCCTGCCCCCCCAAAAAAAAAAAAAAAAAAAAAACCCAAACCACCCAAACCACAACAAAATAAATTGCTGCTAAGGGCTTGTTTTAATACCGTTTCTCAGGACACAAAGGAAATGTTGGCTCCATCATTCATTTCACATCACTTTACATGTCCTGTGCCTATCAGTATTTGCTGGGAATTGGAGGAGAGGAAACAGTTTGCTTTAGGCCATGGTACCTGAGGAGGAGTTCACTAAAACCTTTTGATATATTTTGTGATGCTGTCATGGGTCTCAGCTGAAGTCAAGCCACTGACATGAAGATGTTGAAATACTTTTGTCATTATATACATTACTGATGTTTTTTTGTTCATGCTCAGATGAGCAGAGCTTGAATAGGAGCTTCATTTAGCCCAGTGCAATTAGAGAAAGTGTATGGAGAATGTGATTTGCAACTGGTGTACTTTTGTCTGGTTATATACATATTTACATTAAAAATACTTGTTAGTGCATTAAATGACTTAAATTTGCTGGTATTTTAAAGATACTGAAAAGATCCCTTTAGGTCCCGTGTCCCTCCTCCCCCTGCCTTTACCTGTTTTGTTCATGGTTATTCTTTAGCAATAATTGTGCTGAAACATGCTGTATAAGTTTCCAGTGTGTTGTGTTAGTTACATCTTCAAGTCTATTCTTGAAACTTGTTAGACATTAGGACGTGAGATTAAGCTTCAGTATCAGCTGCTTCTGAAAGCATCTCGTTTTCCATTTTTTACGTATACTTAAAATGATGAGTTGTATTCTAGATGGTAATTTATTATGCTCAGATATCTTCAGTCACTCGCTGTTTTAGCTGAATCGAGCTTAAGGCGTGCAGAAGACATTGGACGCTGCCTCTTCTGACAATTTTTTCTATGTTTCTGTTCTAGATCCTTTATAATTTTCCCACCTGAATAATGCTCAGTGAAGGCACTCCTGTATCTGTGCCACTTTCATATTTCTGAATGTGCTAATTGGAAGCTGTGCAGGTTCACTCTTCTTCGCATGTCCCAACCACCTCCGTTTTCCCTTCTAGATAACAGGAGATACAAAGCTCTCCTGCTTGCTGTTACAGCTAAACCAAGTGGAACAAAGCTGAAGACAGGCCAAGGGAAGTTCAGACAAGGCAGGGCTGTTGAGCCTTAGTCCCGAGGCCGTGCAAACTCAGTGCAAAGCCGGTGGCTTGTTCCTAGCAGGGGCAGTACTGGGCTGCAGGGTTGCAAGAACTGAAAAGACATCTCAAGCAGTATGCGATAGAGCATACCTTGCTTTTTGTTTTATTTTATTTTCTGTTAGAATGGAGTAATGTCAGAGCATGCAGTGAGCCACTTCTTGATTTGCATTTGGCCTTAGTAACTAATCTGTAATACAAATGTTTCTCCTATGTGGGTTTTTTTACCCTCTGCTTACAGTCAGAAATTTAGATGGATCAGGCTATGATGGTAACTACTGTGGCATTTAATGCTCTTTATAGGCCATTCTCATTGTAATAAACAAACAAAACAGTACTGTTTGTTTTCATGTATCCATTAAATTAAGAAATTAGTGGTATAGAAGTAACTGCCTTCTGGATAGAAAGTATCTTTTATGTTGAAACATTACCGATATAGTATTGCAAAACAACTGACAGATTTTATGTTTTGGCTCCAGATATATCTCAGTTTGCTGGAAGTAGGTGAGGGCTCTTTAATTCCAGTTTTCCTGTTTGTTGCTGAAGCAGTGAAGCATTCAGAAAAAGACAATTTCACTTTGATTAAATGCCTAAAAAGTTATCTGGTTGGAAAAAAAAAAAGAGAAAGGATGTTGCATAAGCTTTTAATATTTAATTTCTATACTCTAAGTATCCGGAAGAACATTTAGTTCCTGTTTTGAAAGATGAATGCCATACATTGGAAAGTGTACTGAAGGCTCATTTGCAGTCACAGAGCTTGTTTGCTTCTCTAGTATGTACGTGCAGGGAAGAGTAGAAAGGGTTGAGTGGGCAGTTGGCAGTCATTCATTGTCAGTGATTGCTAGTCATTCATAAAAACTGCAGAGCTGAGAGGTGGAGCCAGCAGCAGCAGCCGCCTTTCAGGCTCTTGCAGAAGACACGTTTGTGCAATCACAAGTGATTTGAGAAGCTGCTCAAATACGGCGTGATGAATGTAATGAGGAGATGTGTGCTAAATGCATCTAATTAAAAGGAGTTGCTTAGAATAAAGTAAAATGTTTTAATTCTTTTCTCCTCAAACCCACCACACTTTGTGAACGTGGAGATATAAGGGTCCTGTGCTCAGTTAAAGGCAATAAATCACTTTCAATGAGTGCCCTCTAGTTTGTGATACCATCTGGAGTATGGCTTTCACCTTTAAAACAAGCAGGTTTAGGAAATTAATGGGTCTCGATCCACTGATAAAAGAGAAATTTTGAGGTGAGTAGGGAATATATTCTTGGACTGCATATTTTTAAGGCATAAATGACAGTGAAAGCTTAATTTCAAGAAGAGAGCGTGTCAGATGCAGCAAACCATCCTGCATGCTCTTGCTCTTATAATTGCTATGTCTGTATTTTGTCCCCTCATTGCAATGACTGCCAATCTAATAGATGGCCTCGACAAGATTTTATTTCATCTTTGTGTCCAAAGTGGGGAAGTTACAGCAGGCTCAAAGACTTCCATTTTTAATTTATAAATCTGATTTATTTGAATCTGGGCGTGAGTAAATGCTATTGTACCAGCTGTTCCGTCTCTTCTAGTTTGGCCTATGCAGTTCACTGCTTCTCAGAAAGCTACAGAGCTGTCACTGCAGGCTGGTCTAGTACTGGCTGGGACATGGTATCTAAGGCTGGGTTTATGTCGAGGCTGCCATTGCATTTAAAGTGAAGGGCTTCACTTGAAAATAGCAGCTTCTTTGTTGTTAAGTCAAGGCTTAGGATGCTAAATTACAAAACGCTGTCCCCTTACAGAACCAGGACTGTCCACCGAGAAGTGGAATAATCAATCTTGACTCCCCTGTATTTCACCTGTTTGCAGGTGGACGCCTGGGTCTGATCTTGCTCTAAGCACAGCCTGGAAGAACGTAATTCTGGGCTAGAAGATTTCATTTTAAATGAAGGTCTGGAACACTGTGTGTGTATGGTTTACATAGCACCTCGGACTGAACGTGCTCCTTTCTTATCAGATGGCAGAATTTCAAAGCGACCCTAGTCTCTCTCTAACAAATAGCTAATTAAATTGTACACTGTAGGCTCTTTGAAGCGTTTTTCAGAAGCTCTGATTAAAATACATATAAGCCAAACTTCAGTATGGCAGTGTTCCAATGAAAGCGCATGTATGCTTTACCTCCTTTTCAGGTTTTGTGTTGTAGTTCAGGCAGCTCAAAGGATGGCAGTCACTGCTTTCACCAGGAGTGAGTGCATACCCTTCGGGGCCCTGGTTTCCCTTTGTTCTCAAGAGTTTTTCAGTGCTCTCATTAGTATTAACAAGTGTAATATATGTACATCAAAGGAAAATACGTGCTGAAAGAAAGAATATTGTATGTGACCTGCTGAGAGGTAAGTGCGTGTAAGATCGGTCTGGAGGTACGACTTCCCCAGGTGTGTTGCTTCTTCTGGAGCTGGACCAGCAGAGTCTCACGTACCACCACATATCCCTTCCTGCAGCAGACCGATTTCTCTTTTGAGATGGACAAATGACCCGGTGCTCTCTTATCCATACGTGCGTGTGCAGTTAATTGACTGTATCCAAGTGAAGTTATTTACAGGTGCCTAGAAAATACCTGTTCATAATTTACGTGGGTGTTGAATGAGTGTACTTGGTTCCTTGCCTTTTGAAAAATGAAGTGCTGTACAAATACAATTTTTAAAACTGTCTCTCTTCCTTTTGAAGACGCATTTCACAACAGAAGGAAGAAATCAAATGTATTGAACTTGCTTTCCACCTTAGCGTTATTTCATCTTTGGGAATTTTCAAGTAATGTATTGTCTGTTTATTTTAAGGCCATTCAGCTGGGTGATTTTTGGAGGCTGGCTTGAAGTCCTTGTCTATTACTGGAGAGCAGCTGATATTAGCGATGAGTGGTATGATTTATTTGGTTACACTGTATACATAGCTGTCTATATACAGCTCTAAACATGATATAGGGGAGTATGACGCCCTGAAAGCAGACTCAAAGCCATGCAGGCTAGTCCCTCTGTAGTAACTGAGCATCTGTGAAGAGCAAGTGTTAAAGGTACCTTTTTAGGTTTCTAACTATCTCTTTTAATACCACAGTCAGAAACTAGAAAAGCAGCAGCAGCAGATTCATCACAGTACTTTCTGCTGACCTGCTACTGATGAGAACATGTATTGCTGTATACTGCGTTACTTTTAATTTCTCTCTGCAGTCAGCACTGCAGGTTTTGGTGTTCTGAGATAGGTAACGTTTTACAATGTTAGTGGTTTTTTTTAAGGGATTAATCCTTTTAAATAAAATATAAAACAGATTAAAGCCAGCCCATCAGTGAAATGCATCTCACAGCTGTAGTCAGAATGGCAGTTTCTATTTTTAACTTGGCAACTTCCCCATGTAACAGGCTACAGCTTTCAGTGACATTTCAGATACAGCTAATATCCTGTCAGTTTTGTTGGGGACCCGTCTTATTTTGCATCCCCCAAACAACAGCAGTCAGTGCTTGTGGAGAGTAGGGGGAAAGAGCTACATAAAGTGGTCCAGCTCATGTGCTATCCCTATGTAGCCTCTTCTACCATCTTTTCTTAGAGCCAAAATATAGGACTGGACAGACCATTGGTCCAACCCATGGTAGAGTATTTCTTGTGTTTGTGTGTTTTTTCCTACACTCCATTGTTAACAACTATATAGTTTAATTGATCAGAAAAATCACAGTCTCATATTTGATTCTTTGTCTTGGAACATTTAAAAACCCAAACAGCATACAAATACCTCTGTGACATAAGTAACATGGCTACTGCATGGATGAGTGATGTACCCACAGAAACGTTGCTCCATGTTTTATCTTTACTGGCCATTCACATTCTAGTCAGTGTCTTCTCTCAGTGCTGCTTCTTACACACATTGCTTCTCCCTCTGGTTTTCTGCTTGCTTCTGTGTCAGCAAAAGAAAATGGGAAAGAGCCGGTAGTGCTGGCTAACTGACTAGTACTCTAAACATCTTGCAACATCACTGGCTTCTTCTAGGGTAGTTGATTATAAAAAAAATACTTGTTACTGAAAGGAATAGGAACATCTGTATCTAGCGTGCCTATGGCTCAGTCTAAAGTAGACATATAAAACAAATGAGATGTTCCTAGATGTGCCTGTTTTTCCTGGCTATGAAAGAAACCTAGGGTGACTGGTTCAGATGTGGATGAGTAAAGTTACGGGAGTCAAGTCTCTCTGTGTAAGGAAAAGACACTCTGAGAGCCAGAAGTAGTGAAGTTTATTTCCTAACCCAAACTATCTATCTTTTCTATCTTTTTAGGTAGCTGTGTGTTCTGTCTTTGCTTGTAGCCTAGATACAAAGACAAAAGGCTGGACATTGTTTAAGAACTTAAAAATTCAGGTAGGCTCTTTACTGAAATCTGTCAGGTGCCCGATAAGACTTTATCAGCCCACTCAAAACTCTCCCTTGAAGCTTGAACGCTTTTGAATATCATTCCAAATCACTGTGTGAAGACAGTACATATTTAAGCACGCTTCTCCGTGTAGTTCTGTCTTGTATGGCTGTAATGGAGACTTGCAGGAAAAGTGTGTCTAGATGCCTTCAGGAGAACCGTAAGGAAACCCTCCACAGTAAAGGCTCTTTTCTTAGTTTATTCTCTTGGAACTACCATGGAGTCTGGTTCAGGATCCTGTATTCCTGGAAAACTGACCCTTTCTTCTTGTGTTGTAGTAGGGCAGGTAGAGTTTTAAGTCAACTCGTATCCCCCTGCATGGTTTTATGAAGAAGGGTACTGGAGGCTTTTGCAGTAAGCTAACTAGCTCCTTCTTTTTGATATGGAAAGTCTTCATCTAGTTCATCCTGGAAGGTACTGCAGAATTGTTGTATTTCCATGGTTTGAAGACTTAATTCAAGCACAGAGGCCCTAAGAGTACCTGGTCTCAGCAGAACTGGGGATGGGGAAGAATTTCTGTCACAGGGACAAGAGGGTGCCTGAATTTGCTGGCAGAGAGCAGTACTGTATGTGCTACAGCAGCGTTCTCTAGCCTGCTTCTAGCACCCTGCCCTCTCTGACAGGTCAGAGGAACACAAGGGCAGATGTTGCCCTCCACGAGATTCAGAAATTAGAGCCTGACCCTGTATGCACCCTATAAGCACTTTCTCCATTTTGTGTTTGTATGAACTAGTGTCAGGCAGACAAAATCTTGCATCCTTTTGAAGTTCCTTCTGTTAATATTTACTATTTAATAACTTCTGACAAGCATAGAGCTTATTCTTTCAGTAGCGTGTGGGTTTGGGGAAAACCATATCTGCTTTTCTGCAAATGTACAGGCCTAGAGAGTGACAGCCAGGCTTTCTTCTTAGTGTGAGTGACATAAGCATAAGCCACAGTCCTGTCGGGTGATGGAGGGGAAGATGATAATACTGTCTGATCTGAGAGAACTTTGATAAACATCAAGTACCAAAATGTCTGTTCTGTTCATGTACTCCTCTAAGTCGATGTTGAAGACCAGGCTTGTTGTAGCAAGCATTGCAGTCTCAATAGTTCTTCACTTCAGAGAAAAATGAATAACCAAAGGAAAAGCTGATTGAGATGCAGGAAAAAATGTATTTGCTGCATTGTAAAGAATCATTTTGAAGGCCCAGGAGGACATCGGAGAAAATGGAAAGAGGATGTAAAGGAAAGGGAGTAGAATCATAGAATCACAGAATGGTTTGGGTTGGAAGGGACCTTAAAGATCATCTAGTCCCAACCCCCCTGCCATGGGCAGGAATGCCTTCCACCAGACCAGGTTGCTCCAAGCCCCATCCAGCCTGGCCTTGAACATTTCCAGGGATGGGGCAGCCACAGCCTCTCTGGGTAACCTGTTCCTTTGGTGCCTCACCACCCTCACAATGAAGAATTTCTTCCTTTCACCTAAACTACGCCTACCCTCTTTCCATTTAAAGCCATTACCTGTTGTCCTATTGCTACATGCCCTTGTAAAAAGTCCCTCTCCGCCTTTCCTGTAGGCCCCCTTCAGGTGCTGGAAGGCTGCAATAAGGTCTCCCCGGAGCCTTCTCTTCTCCAGGCTGAACAACCCCAACTCTCTCAGCCTGTCTTCACAGCAGAGGTGCTCCAGCCCTCTGATCATCTTCGTGGCTCTCCTCTGGACTTGCTCCAACAGGTCCATGTCCTGCTTTTGTTGGAGGCCCCAGAGCTGGACGCAGTGCTGCAGGTGGGGTCTCGTGAGAGCGGAGCAGAGGGGCAGAATCCCCTCCCTCGACCTGCTGGACATGCTGCTTTTAGTGCAGCCCAGGACACGGTTGGCTTTCTGGGCTGCAAGCACACACTGCTTGGTCATGTTGAGCTTCTTGTCAACCAACACCCCCAAGTCCTTCTCTGCAGGTCTGCTCTCAATCCATTCATCACCCAGCCTGTATTACTACCAGGGATTGCCCCAGCCCATGCGCAGGTCCTTGCACTTGGCCTTTACTGCACTTCGTGAGGTTTGCATGGGCTCACCTCTCAAGCCTGTCAAGGTCCATCTGGATGTCATCTGTTCCATCCGGCGTGTTGACAGCTTGGTGTTGTCGGTAAACTTGCTGAGGGTGCACTCAGTCCCACTGTCCATGTCACTGACAAAGATGTTAAACAGCACTGGTCCCAATACTGATCCCTGAGGAACGCCACTCGTCACTGCTCTCCACTTGGACATTGAGCTGTTGACTGCAACTCATTGAGTGTGACCACCCAGCCAATTCCTTATCCACCGAGCGATGCATCCATCAAATCCATGTCTCTCCAATTTAGAGACAAGGTTGTCGTGTGGGACAGTGTCAAATGCTTTGCACAAGTCCAGGTAGATGATGTCAGTTACTCTTCCCTTGTCCACCAACGCTGTCACCCAGTTGTAGAGGGCCACCAAATTTGTCAGGCATGATTTGCTCTTAGTAAAGCCATGTTGGCTCTTACCAATCACCTCCTTATTTTCCATGTGCCTTAGCATAGTTTCCAGGAGGATCTTCTCCGTGATCTTGCTGGGCACAGAGGTGAGACTGACTGGCCTGTATGTCCTTGGGTCTTCCTTTGTTCCCTTTTTAAAAATG
>JANZLQ010000079.1:80842008-80859646 GCA_026212715.1 Elanus axillaris | reverse complement strand
GGGGGGGGTCTCGGTGTCCTCCTGCTTGCCCACGCTACAGCACACGTCTTCTGCTCCCGCCACCCGAGGCAGCTTTGTCTTTCTCTCTCTCTCTCTCTCTCCCGTGGGGTGTCCTCGGCTTCCTCCAAACACCTGGAGCCACGGCAGCTGGGTTCTCACAGCTGTTCTAGGGGCGTGCGCGAGCGCTCAGGTGAAAGAAACCCGGGTCAGAGAACTGTTCCGAAGGGGACTCTTCCAGACATCTCATTTGGCACTTGAGAAAAAAGGGAATAAAAAGATCTAAAGAGAAGAGAATCGGAAAGCAAAAACCAAGAGATCGTAGGCTCGGACCACGCAAGCCAGCCCCAAGAAGATCCCGCAGCTCGGCACCGGCACCGGCGCTTCCAAAGCGAGAAATACCAGGGCTCAGGACACGGGCTCCGGAGCACCTAAACCGGCTGTATTAAACCTTAGCGGGTGGCTGAATGGCAGCCAAAATACAGCGCTGGATACACATGATGTAACCCAGAAAATCCATAATTTGGGGTGAAACGTTAAGAAGAAAGGATTGAGCGCTTCCAGTTGCAATCAGGCAGCCAGTGAGCCGGATCCGAGAGGGTAAATCGCTGTTCAGGATCTCTTGCGCTGTTTCAGGATAACCTGTCGCCGTTCACAAGTGCCGAACGCTTGGGAGTCGGGTGCCGAGATCCTGTGCCCGGTCGCCGGCTGTCGGGGTTGAGAGCGTGCTGCGGCACCGCTGGACGTACCTGCGCGTGAAGGCGGGACGGACGGCATTTCATCATCCCGGGCCACGGCCAGGCAGCCTTCTCCTGCAGAGAAAGAGCACGCAGCCATGGTGGTGGCACTGGCTGCGTCTTCTCCTGCGCGTGAATTTTGGATGAGTGAGAATCAACAGCTCCTACATGTACATAACGTGCTCCTCAGGGGAAACGGGATTCAAGTCCCGGGAAGAAGTCTGCAGCTCGGATTTTTTGGTTTTTTTTTTTCTGGGATTCTGACTTTCAGCATGACTTTATGCAAGAATAACTTAAAATAATCAGCAAACCAATATGCTCTGCCTGCAATCGTTGCTTTGGCTTAATTAGAGCGTCTCATGCCTTAGGTCAAACTGTGGTCTCCACAGCAGCAAAAGCATTGCCAGCAGCCGAGGAACCCCAACCTTGTACAGCTTACTTGGCCGCTCTCCACCCGCTTTTCCTGGAAGCAGAACATACCAAGCTGCCACACGCATTTCAGTAACCTTTTGGCTGCTGGAAAAAGCACGTGTTGAGTAGGAAATGAAAGCCGAGGAGCTTAGACAACTAACCGACTGAGTTAATTTCCACCGGTCAGGCACGAGTCTTCTAGAAATGCCTTCATTACCTGCCTATAGACCTCTGCGCGCGGGGCGTTTCTCCCTAGAATTACCCAGACTTCAAGGCAAGGGCCCTGGGGGAGGCACCCCGCCACCCTATTCCTCACAACCGACTGACCTTCCTCCACCACCCTCACCATCCCCTGCTCTCAGGGGCACTCCTGAGGAGCTTTCACACACCGAATTCCTCTGCTCTGGCTTTGCGAGACATCCCTTTCTGCAAAGACTATTTCTGGCGCTTGTTGCTCTTTGTCCGCAACTTGCTTCTGCTCTTCTCTGCTTTTCCTCATATTTTGGTCTTCTCTTTTTCTTCACTTCATCTGTCACCTGCCTTATCTCTGGCTTCAGTAGCGCCATCGCTCCTTCTGCACGTGCACCAAAATTATAGCCCGAGCGTTCAACGCAGCTCTCGCAATGACGAGTTTCTTACTGGTGGTCGGACACCTCCGTGCTCTGGACTCCCGCAGACGCACAAAGGGATTTTCTCTGAACAGCCTTGCTCCATCTTCTATTCTCAGTAAGTATTCTGCAGTGCGAGATAACTGCACGAGAAGTTGCACCTGGTCCATTACCATGAAGGCTAGAAGAGAACAGCCCTTACTGAAAGGGAAAGGACCATGTGTAGCAGGCATTTGTAGTTGGGGATGGGTTCTCTCCCTTCTGCTTTCCCGGCACATTCCAACACGCAGTCCCGTAGTCCCGCAGTGCTACACCACACCATTGTTCTCAGCGTGAGCTCCAAGTGGCTCTTCACAACCTGTTTCTAAAAACTGCCCTTCCAAAGTCAGCCTTTCTTCGAGTGTCTGCTCATGTAGCAGCAACACTTTTCATCCTGCAAAGCCTATTTTTACAAATTAAAAAAAAAAAAAAAGCCTTAACTCTAAATACGGATTTGGCTCCAAGGAAATAGTAAGCTGAGCAAATGCAGGCTTCTGTTTTAAACACAACCAAGACTTCTGCCAGTATGTGGCCAAGACCCTTTCTGTTTGAACACACCGAGCAACATATGGTGATAATCTTACTTACAACTTGTAACTACACTGGGATGGGAGTTTCTCTCTGAGATTCTACCAGTCCTTTGGGGAGCAGACCTCTCCCTAAGAAAGAGCACGATAACATCTGCAGGTGCAAGGCTATGCGACCAAGAATACCACAAGCAGGACCAGAATCGGTCACCCAGCACATGACTCTATGCGCTATGTGAAACCTGAAGAGCAAAATGGGGTTGGGGCAAAGCAAGCAAAGTTTCTCATTCATAAAAAAGACATATAAAATTTGGATCGGTCAGCCTAAGGCTACAGAGCAACCAGGACTGTTGGTACAACCCTGCCACTGCAGCTCAGCTGTTTCAAGGTGTCACTGCGAGTTTTTGCATTGCGGTTTGCGAGTTCCGTATCTTAGGTTTCCGTTCAACTTCTGCTCGTATTCTAGTCGTGACAACATAGTAGAAGTCTTGCTGAATTGCATGTGAAAGTAAACGATGGGCAAAGACAGAAGCAGCTGTACTCCCCCACGTTGTCCGGCAGAGTTATATGGCAATTGTGTACTTTTTCCAGCTCCTGAGCGAACGTTAGTGGAGGACAAACAGAGCTGATGTGAACCAAGCAGAAAATAAGCAAGCGCTGTGCTTCCTTCTGACATGCGATCTCTCTTATTTTTGCCTTGAGCTTCTTCAGGAACAGACTGCCAACTGTGCTGGGCTGTGCACTGGGGGTTTATGAGCTTCAGAAATGGGTGAGCAGGTTTTCACCACTAAACTCACTTTTTGCTTTCAATCTGAATGCAGATCTTGAGGGATAAAAGGCTGCTGTGCGTGCCTTAAAGCAAACGGGCTCCACATCAGTGGAAGCAAGCATCGCTGGTCTTTTGGGAAGTAAGGGGATACAGAGACCCATAAAGCCAAATCTGGCTCTTAGGACGAACAACGGCCCCGTCAGTCACTGCATCCTGCTGCGGCAAGATGGGCGACGACCGCCTGAGTTGCTCAGCTGCCCTCTTCCCTTAGGCTATTGGAGAAGTCCCAGAGCCAAGACCTGGGAAGGGTCTTCAAGTCAGATCCAGAGCCTAAAAACTGCAGTAGATCCTGCAACGGAGATTAAAAATCAGCCCCGGGTTTACATTTAGGCTTATTGCCAACAGGCTTTTTTGCACATACATAGTCTCCAGTAAAACCTGCTGCCTTCCTCAGCCAAAACCCATCCCTTCTACTGTGCCAGCAAAAAAACTGGAGATTCACAGGCTGAGAACTTGTAAGAGCGAATGTGACCTTGAAGGTGAGGGGTTAAAAGCACTCACTAGGCTGGAGGAGATTTCCATTCCTGTCCACAAATTTAAAATCTCATATCCACTCGTCACTGGCAACAGCTGATACTCTGATCGCACCATGGAGCCTGCCCCAGGGCCATAGGAGTTCAGCTCCACAGTGATGCTTTCCATCACGTACGATTTCCTTTGTACATCTCACCTGGAATGAACAAGTAGGCTTTTCCTTCTCTAACCACCACGATGTGCAGTGCTCCACAGACTACTCAAGGCAGAAGACTGCAGAGTTCACTCTGCAACACGTTACCGCTTTTTCTAGGATCTGGTTCCTTCTACCTCAAGAGACCTGTTCAAAAACTTGAACATTTCTTTTACCGACTTTTACATCCCAATAACCATGTTTAAGGTACTATTATCCACTGTAAGATTATGTGCAATTACCTCCTTCTCCTGTAATTTTGTTCTCCGGAATTACCACTCCCCTTTCATTTGTTACAAGGAATATTTTATACACCTTTATGAATTCATCCAACTACGCAGCAGATCAGAACACATAATTTCATCACACTTACTTAAGTGCCTTTTAAACATAATTAGAAAATTGGTGCAAGTCAAACGAAGCTGCAGGGAAGTTTTCTCCTTTCCTACCTGTTCTTCTTCCCACCAACCCTCAACGTGTTGCTCTCCCTGCTGTGGGCTCCCATCCATCCCAGGGCCTCATTCCTAGCTGGCTCTCCAGTCTTAGCATGGATGACCCTCCTCCTACCAGTGCCCCAGCCACTGCAGGTGCCATCTGCCAGATATCTCCGCCTGCTGCCAAGCATACCTTCTCCTACCAGGTACAGCAGGAACGCTTTTAAAGATCAGAACAACCTCTGTACACTGTTCCACGTCCGTGGTATCTTTCCATTATGAAGTGCCGCCCAATGCATTTTATAGAGTTTATAATTTTCTGTTACAATTAACTTAATTTCTTTGTTCTTTTTGTTTAGCTTGCACTTTTCTTAACGTAAGCATTAAGTAGCCACAGTAACAGCCACATTGATGTTACTCCAGAAGTACAGCGACGTACCTCAGAGCAGAATTTAGTCCCTCTGACAAAGAACCTTAAATTAACTAAATGGCTTACAATTAATGAGCTTATTAGACAGATGAGATAAAGTAAGAGCCTTTAGTTTTCATGCAAAAGAGAGAATGCTTTTGGCTTTGGCAAGACAAGCAACTACTTCAATTGCCTCAGCACATTTTTTGAAGGAAGCGGTGCATCTGTGGCTGCACCCTCCTCTACAGGAGAGGGTTGGATTCGCTGCCTTAAGAAACCTAGCTCTAACGCTGTATGATAAGTTCTTGTTTTCCTATGATTAGAGTTTCATCGCTGTTCCTGTTTTGCCACTTGCGAGTCAAGCTGGTATGTCTCAATGTTGTTTCTCTTCTGCAGAGTCCTTGCATTGGTTCACCTTCTCCTGTGCACCAAGCATCTTCTAAATATGCGTCTGCACGGCACTTAAGCTGAATTCCATCCTGAGCAATAGAACTGTCACAACATCACAGGGAAAGGTGGCCATCCACCAGGCCGCTGCCAGTGGCCGGGCCCTCCCACAAGCACACATCCTCCGTGCTTTTAAGTTCCCTGCGGCTGAGCATCCATCCCTGGGCTCTCACCTCTGGGACAAGGTGACCACTTGCATGTACCATACATCCATGCTGGTCCAGAGAGCCCTTCTCAGATCACGTGCACCCTCAGCCCAAGCTCCCACTTTACGGGGAACCTCACCGAGCAAGGGGCAATTGCTGATCTATCACACAGGCTTGGCAACCGCTGCACTGCCAGGAACGGCAGAGAGGATACCACAATATGTGAATACCAGCCACACTTCTCCTGGAGTTCACTTTTCAGGTTATAGGGATGCAGCTGTATTTTGGACCTTCCTGTTATCTCTCTTATTTCATCAAAATAAATGAGTTCTTCCCCTCTCCTCCCACAACAACTTTGTCACTTGAACAAAGGACAGTAAATCTGCTGTAATAAATAGGATTTAATGGTTTGTCTGCTGCAATATCCAAACTTTTAAAGATGCCAGTCATTCCTCCTTTGATGATCCTGGACTTCAGCAGCCAAGATCCTCTCAAAGTTATCAAGCACAAGCAGTGAGAGATGTCTCAGCAGCATTCGCTCACATGCCGCTCTTCTCAAGGTCAGCAATCCTCCATTTTCACTGATGTAATTCCAGATGGGCATTTTCTTAGGAAAAGTTTCCTTCCCGGAAATTACAGGAAGGTACAACTGGCATTTCTCTAGAGGATCACAAACAAAAACTGCCAACTGTTCTGTTCTTACCCAAGTGGGTACTGGTCCTGTCCCAGCTGGATGAACTGTGAACTTTTCTGGACATCAAGCCATACGGGAGTCAGCTCAGCCTTATAAATTTATGAAAGTGACCTTCTTTCAGAGTAAAATGTAGCTGTGAAATTCTCGGTGACTTACCATCAGATGTTCAGGTGCCTCTGGTGCATTATGTTCTCTGATGGATTGCCAAGATGCTTCTTCTCCTAAAGCAGTTTTGAAGTCTCCTGGAAAGATTTGTTTTCCCTAAAGAGAGCGAGGGCAAAGTCCAGAGTACCTTGTGCCAGCACATGCTACAAAAATTCAGCAATTCATGCTTCCCTCTGCAAAAGGCACAGCTTCTCTCTCAGCATTTTCCTGAAGGTTATCTTGAAGTCTACCTGTGCCCAACACACTGCCTCATGCCCCCATAGTTTACTGAAATTAGAGCATGCCCTTTCAGAAATCCTCATGCTTACATGGGGAAGCTGCCTGTCAGAGCTAGGTTGAAGAGTGAATTTCCTTCATTTTTAATGATTTTGGAAACTACACTCATTTTATGACAGCATTCAGGAACCAATTCAGTGTATTTTCTGGGTTCCAGATGCCCTCCCGAGGGCAAAGCTTTCTGAGCCACAGTGTCTCCTCTTATCAACTCTGTCCTCCAGACAAGACTCCTACAGCCCTACCTAGTTCTCCCCACCACCAGCGCCTCTCCCTGCAAGCACTGATTTCCCTTCAGGAACCTGTGCATCCCCTCCACGGATCAAATCCTGATCACTGTATCCTCATCCTCAGCAAATGCTGCTGCTCCCCAGAGAAGGTGCTGGAGGAAGCCTACCATCACTAACCTGTTGTCCTAAACTGCCCTGGGAAAAAAAGTGACAGCGCGGACAGCAAAAGCCAGATTCCCCATGTACTCGCACAATCCTGGCGTGTTCTTTTGCCTTAAATTTTTGGCATGTAGAATGCAGATGTCTCCACCTGACCTAATCATCTGAGGTTCTTCGTTACTGTCAACAGAGTGAAAAAGCACCGTTTCAATGCATCGCTTAGACATCTCTTTTAAAATCAGGCGATCCAAACTCTGGAAGAGCCTCATCCTTTCTGTTGACCCTCATCCTCAGCCAGATGACCCCTCTGTTTGCAAACAAACCCATTTTTACACAACTAGCAGGGCACAGAAGTTATTCGTAGACAGATTGTCAAAAGACTCTCAGGGACTTGTCTGATTTTAAGTGCATGAACAATCAGACGAGCCCCACTGATGTCAACAGATGAGTTGCGAGAGCAAAAGGAAGCACGAGCTGAAAGAAAAGCTTTGCTAAATCGACTCTCAGTCAATGGCAGGTCTCAGAAGATTACAGCTAATAACACTTAGATTACACTAATATATTAGAATATGGATATTTTATAGCTAATATTAAATGATAAGAAAATCATTTATGACCTCTAAATTTAAATGCCAGAAATTTTGTAAGGAAGTGCCTGCAAGTCTTATAAATCAGAGATGGAAGAGATTTCCATTAGATCCAGCTGAATTCGTAACTGGCAACACCTTACTGCTAAATTGTGACAGACCCCAATATTCTTGTATATGTGTCCCTCTGGTCCCTTCGCTTGGGGCAGCAACTGATTTTGACAGCTCAGGGCACACCTGTCCATCAGACAGCATCTAATCTACGAGCAAGGCGGCACAATCATGCTCTCCTCTTGCACCCAACCTGTAGAAGAGACTAAACCTTTACCGTAGCTATGACTTCGAATCCTGCGTTAGCGTTATCAACGATCCCAAGATGCTGTCAGTAATGGAAGCAAAGCCACGTGCCCAGTTTTTCTCTTTGCTGCGTACCTTTGGCGTTGAACCCATCCCTGCAGAAATCAGCAGGAAAAGTGACAGCTCTCATAGTATGTAATTATGGGATCCAAAGGATATTAGCTACCCACCGGCAGAGGTGGCCCCTGCAATGATGCCCTAGAGCCATGCCTCTGCCTTGGGCAGGGGACCACAGGGTCACTTACGGCTCATTTTGGGAAAACTCCTTGCTACTGACTACAGACTGGCAAAGCTACTGAGATCCTCTCACCTACCTCACAGAAACGCTGCCCGGCCAGGCTGGGGCAGACGCAATGTTCAGTATAGGTTAAACCAGGGCCGTGCGACCGCAGAGCAGATTGCCCTCTGCCAGCTTCACGAGCTAAGCCTCTTTTCTGCCTTTCTCTGGATTTTCTCATGTCACGGTTCAGAAGACACCTGTCCCAGCACCCAGTGAACTCAGAGCAGTCATGTTGACAGCAAATTACGCTATGGAACAAATTTTGTTTTCGTCTTCTGTCACCTCCCTTTAGAAACTGTTTTGCTCGGGCCTAATTCTTTACACCATCCAGTCCCCAGCCAAAATATCAAGTCTGCATTATCTACCTCTGAATGACGGCCAGGGCTTGAACTGCTGATTAGGTATGTCAAACTTGACGGTTAGACCACTGCGCTTTTCCCTCTGGGAAAGAGACAAGCATCTGGTCATTTTTTCTTTTCCGTGTTGGACTGTTCAGACCGAGAAGCAATTTGTTCAAATATGAAGTCCTTTACTAAGAGGACTGTGTCCAAGATGAGACAAAATTACAATGAAAGGAAAAATAGCCCACAGCGGCTCAGCTCGCCAACCGAGCCATCTCTCCCAATGAGAAACAGAATATGCTGCCTAATGCTAGTCCAAACGTTAGCCAGTAGTTATTTGCCACTTCAAAACCTCTTTTTTCCTAGGGACCCCTTGTTGTTTTAAAATCCACGTTTCAGCTTGAAAAGCTACCATATTTTTTAATGGAAAGTAAACTGATACTTGCAGACAAATGATTATTACAGCTGTTTAATCTCATTGTGCTATTGTTGGGCTGCCAAAGAATTGGCCATTAACAATCCACTTACTCAGAGTTACACTTTCCCGTTGCTGGAATAAATTCAGCACCTGCAGCTATCTCCGTTAGCAGAGGCTGCCATGGGTTTAATGTTTCTCCATGTAACTCTCCAGCGTCGGTCACTCTGTGCTGGCAGGAGACATCCACACTTTTTCCCCAGATACAACAGCTGACCGTCCACATGGCAGCTGTGGCAACTGAAATCTGCCACATGTTCCTGAGAGCATGCTAAATAACATTTCTCTTCCTAAAACTGATCTTTTTTTTCTGTATTTTAGATAAATCTTTTATTATTAAGACATTTTCTTGCACTGGGAGTTGGAACACAGAACTTGAATGCTGCTTCTAGAACTTCTTTTCTTTGAGTTTTGGGAAGTTACCCAGAAGAAGTTGTTTTGAGACATGAAACAGATCTTGGAACCCAAACTAACCCTACTGGAGGCCTGACTTTTACAGATAATGGCCCTTTTCTATAGGATAGGTTTCTTCTAGGAGCACTTTGACATTCTGATTCAGACGCATCCCCAAAGGTACCTAATTTTTCTCCACTCACTCCGTAAGGAAATCAGGCTTCTGACTTCATTCAAACACAACTCAATTAGTTGCCTAATGCTGCCTAAAATAGAGGTGGGAATCTTCACTCTCACTCTGCGTCCCCAGAGGCCATTCCTGGGAAATACTGAGTGCTCTAACCATAATGTAATGACAGGAGTTGCTCAACATCTCTCAAATCCATCATTCCAGACATTACATTGCTGCTGAATGAAGTGTGTGATATGTCCTTCACTAGGCCGGACACTCTCACGCTCAGTACGTCCAGAGCTTTTGAACCAAAGCAGACCAAAGGGGGTTCCCGGTGCTACCACTGTTTTACCATCGGAGCACAGCTTGCAGTCTCAGTGCTACAAAATGGATGCCAAAATACTCCAATTAGATATGCACATGAAACTCATTAACTAATATCAAAGCACTCACACGTCTTCAGTCAAAACCCACTGTTTTCTGATTTGTTAAGTTATTCTATTTATTTCTATAAATCAGTATCGTATCATCCAAAAACAGAAGCAACAAGTAGCAAGAGAAGACCAGGAATGCAAAAGAGCCCTTCAAATTTCAGGAGCAATACGGGAAGTAAAAGACAAAGATAATTTGATAACCTATTTGAAGTTATACATGTTGATAGCTCCTTTCTCTTCATATTTTGATTATATTTCTCAATGAATATAAATCAATATAGCTCCCAGATGTCAATCCACATCAAGTTCTATTCCAGGTTTTCTCATCCCTCTCCACTTCTTTCAATGTTCATTCAAACTACAGGAATACAACAGAAGTACCATAAATAGTTTGAGAAATGTAACCAGCAAGAGGACAAGAGGAGTACAGCACAGGGGAATGTTCTGCTTTAGAAGAGAAAATCATCCTCTCTGCCTCATAGTTAGAGCTCTGGCTGTGAAAACTGGCTAGGGAAATGTCTCACCATAACGTCATTCATGCTAAATGGCCAAGGCTTCTGTAAACCCCGCTTAAGAACTGTAGTTTTTAATTAGCTTTCGCTTACTTCCAGCATGAAGGCTGATTTCAGGGAATCACTCTTCAAAAAAAGTCTTATCATCTCATGTTGACAGGATTAACTTACTTCTAATGCTCCACAGATGTTGGTAAGTGCTTTATTAGGTTTATCATATGCCCAATAATCAAGTCAATACAATAAGCCATCCTCCATACCAGGGGCAACAAGAAATGTCCCCGTGTGATGTATGTCAAATAAAAGTATTTTTGTAATTCCTCCAGGCCACAAAACAGTAACACTTTCAAGGAATCTGTAGCGTACAATAAAAAGCTTGCCATTGAATATCTGAGCATAACAACTGAATAAGCAACTGAAACCTACAGAACATAAAATCCACCTCTTATACTGATATTAAATATGAGCTTCGGGTTTTTTTGTATCTCAAAAAGGATGTATGCAACAAAAGCTGACATTCAGGAGCAGAGTGAAACAGTGGATTAAGCAAGATTTGAGCTTCCAGAAATCCGGATAAATATCAGTAGCTGTGTGTGGACAGAATTTCCGTTTGTGCTATGATTTCGTACTGAAACAGAACATGCAACCTCCAAAAGTGGATATATAGGATATAGCGTAACATATGTTGCCTCCTTCAGGCACGCTCTGTATCAAAACACCTAATGCATGATTTTTTGGACAGAGTGTGCACTGAGAATTAATTCAACAGACAGCGTTCTATGTGTTAGCTGGTTGGTTGTTTTATGCCACCACTACTTTTTGACCATATCTAGTTAGAGAGTTCAGACAAAAAAATAAAGTAAAAGGAAAATTTGGAGAGTAGGCAGGAAGAAAGAAGAAACTTTGGGGTATGATGCTTAATATGATGCAGAAGTACAGCAGAAGTATTCAGGATAATGTACACAAAAGCCCTTTTCAGTCTGAGACCATGACTAGATACAGAGTGAATTAAAAAAAAAAAAAAAAACAACCAACACCTACAGGCATACCTCGAACTTTTTGCTTTAAGTCTTAATCCAGGATGTAGGATTGAAGAAGGGATCTGGGAAGACCAAATTATCGCATAGCACTTGTAGCAGTTGTGCTAAATAGTCAGTTCTTTGAAACAACTGGCACTGGCCGCGGCCAGAAGTGGACGTTAGGTCCTATCTCCAAGGGTCTCCTGCTCCTCAGCAGTGAATGAGGAGGTAATCCAAATCCTGCCCGAGCGATGAGGTGGAAAGGCACGGGAGGACCGTAAAGCGCTGTGGTCCTGTCCTATTGACAGCAGGCACAACTTGTGACCCAGCTAGCTCTGAAGACTCAGGTATGACTTTCAAAGTCTCCTCTCAGCTTTGGAAACGAAACCGGTTCTACTGGAGACTGGGCAGACAAAGGACTGCACTGGCTCCGAAAACACCAGTCCTCAGAGCGATGGTACCCAGCAGCAAGGAGATGCTATCACAAAGACCCGGCAGAGTTGCAGTCTTGATACGCGAGGGAAAACCAGAGAAATAGGACGAAGCAAGTGTGAGAAGAGAAGGAGAGTTAACACCTGGGTGGACAGCACAGGTCGAGACGAAGTCTGAAACCTGGCAGAGAAGGCTGATGGTGGGGACCGGAGGGACATCACAGCTCTGTCCCTTCCCTACCAGCAGAACATCTATGGGCAGCCACTGCCTGCTTACACAGAAGCAGTAAAGCCCGTCTGGCCAGCACGAGTAAAAATAGGTCACTGCTCCCACCGGGAACAAAAGCAGTGCCGTTTGGCCAGTTCTTATAAACGTACATCTTTTTTTCAGCTATATGCATAAGTTTCAATCAACCTCCTACTCAGATGAACTCTATCACCATACTTCATTATGCCTTTGAAGACCTTATCAGAGAATATATAAGTAAGGACGTATTTATTAATACAGTGTTAAGCAAATACTGTATTACTGCTATCTACTATAGGAGTTTGCCTCAAAATGTCATATACACTGGTTGCAGCTGCTGATAGCTCTCCTGTTTCCTTAATATGAAAAAAATAATAAAAATAAAGTATCAGCCTCAGAGGGAAATAATCTATAGACAGTTAAAATGAGATATTTCCCTTATTAAAATGTCAAGCTTAGAGCTCACATGGCACTCTTCCTTTTCTGAAAGGGTTTGTACCTATACACAATGGTGCACAATACTTTTCATAACAGAGCAGTCCTTGTGGTCTTCATTCATCGTGCAGCTTTTTAAGGGAGTGTGTTATCAAGGCTGGTTTTTTTACTTCCCTCTCTCCTGCTGCAGAAGATCATTTCATGCCATTTCATGATGTTCCAAGCACTGGCAATGTTCCCCCCTGGTTAGACCAGAGGTTGCTACTTGAATGCAGACATGAAGAGAGCTTACAAACCACAGCAATAGTATGTGTGTGTATATATACACATAGTGTGCTGTGGAATAAGGGCTTCTGAAGCACACACACAAGCAAAGGCAATTTGCTTTGTTAATGTTTCTCACGCTTAAACAAAATTTCAAGCATCTGCGTTACATGCCAGATGCCAGTAAAAGTTGTTACCATAATAAACTTAAAAGTCTCATTAAATGTTTAACCCCAAGATGTCATTTACTTATCACTGCGAGATGGCAAGTTATGGTCATAGCAGCGCTGTCTCCTGGGGTGAACCTGACGCACGGTACAGGGCTTGTATTTCTGCCGGCACGTCCTTTCCCTGGGTAGGAAGCTCCTGGAGCTGCACGCAGGGACCCTCTGACTCCAACCACCAAAACACTGGGCTTTTGAAGCGCAGTTTGTCCACGAAAACCTAGAAACCACGGCTGGTAGATCAATAAAATATTGCTGGTGTGCATGTAGCAGTAAAAGCTCTCAGGTTTCAGCTGGAACTCAGGCTGGACGATACACAATAGGTGCAACATAGCTCATGTTAATACTACCGGGAGTTGTTCAGGGTTATGGAGCTACCACGATGCTCGTGTACAGGAATGTACAGGGTTCAGGAATGCAGAAACAGGTAGAGCAAAAAGCCATCCACCCCTTTCCAGCTCTTAACCTTTGCCACCTACACCTCTGGGGAGAACTGTTTGCCTTGGCATTCAATGAAGAGTCAGGGCACACCACGACTGACCCTCTCAGAAACTGGAGGAGCACAAAGGAATTAGATGGGTGATGGGGGAATTAGAAACGGCTTTATCAGAAGCTTTCTGTATTGGCCTCTACTGGAATCCTTGCCAGCTGGAGGAAAGTTAGACGAAAAATGAGTCTGTTTGACTCACTTGACACTACAGCAATTGCAGGTCTCGGGGTCAGCACGTGCTTCCTAGGATTCCTCCAGGCTTCCTTTAGGCTTCAAAGCTACATGCTGGCATTTGAAAGGTACAGTCCCACATCATGCAACACGCAAACTGCAATAATTACAGGCCGTCCAAGAGCAACGTCGTGAAAAAATAAAAGCAGGAAGGAGACATTTCATCTTAGGGCACAGTGATAAAAAGGCATAGGTTCTGTACAGCACAAGCTACAGACTTTTAATTTCCAGGAGCCCACAATTCTTATGACAACAAGCAGGTTTTGTTTTATTTTATTTATTTATCAGGACTGTTATTACTATGCTGCTTGTTATTTATCTCTAACTGTACCTACTGCACTAATAATCGCAGCGTGCGGAGTGGTACGTGCCTGGCTTGGGGGTTTATGGAGACAGGGCGGGCAGAGGATCAGCCAGGCACCTGCCACTTTACCGGAGGTCACTATACATTCCCTAATGTACAGGGCACCGGTGTCCCTGCATCACGCTGCCTTCGAGGGGGTCCGCTCTGTCCGTGGGCCGGGACTCACATCTGCAAATAACTCACAGGCTCCTCCCTGCTTCCCAGACTGCTCCTTGGAGCACGCTCCCCATTATGCTTCCAAGGGCATAATAATGGCATATTATATAATTCTTCAATGACTTCTTTTCCCACAAGGTCTCCCTGTGCCAGACACATGTAATAGTACACATTTTTCACTGCAACAACTGCTTGGGAAAAATAGTTTTATTTGTGTCTTCTAGCACTTTTGGAAATTAGCATGTTACGCATGTTGTTGCTTCTTTGTAGATGTTTTTCTATGGTAGTAATTTGTTTGATTATGATTCTTTTGTCTACACCTATTTTATTGTACAGTTTCTCATATTTTCTGCTTCCCTTCCCTTCTTTTTGCACATAAAGTAAGTTATTTTGGTACCTTCATTCCATCGTGCAATTAACTCTCACTTGCGGTTATTTGCTTACCATTGAGGGAAACCCGCTGTCTCCAAATTGAGGGATCCCCTGCCTCTATACGGCATGTCCTCAATAGAATGGCCTTTCTAGGGACGAAGGCAAAAAAGCACATTTTGGCCATTTTTGTTTACATACAAGCTCAAAAGAAATTTACTCGGAAGAGATATTTAAAAGTTTGACATTTTGCTTAAATATTCATTTTATACAGTAATGTTGCAATTATTCTGTGTAGTTGTAGTCACATCAGATGTTACTACTTTTCGTCTCTAAATCTCACAGCACTTCCCAAATAAGACTTCTCAAATTTTCTGAGATTTATGAAAGGGGAAGGTAAGGGACAGCGAGATTAAGTGACCTGCCCTACTCACACAGAAAACAACCGGCCTGAATCCCACTTCCATGTTCAGGCCCCCGGGACCTGGATCCTCTGTAACGATTTGAACCTCAGTTATGGTTAGGTTTTGTTTTCAGAAGGAGGTAAGTTAGTTTCTAGGAGCCTATATAACCAGAGCAGCACAAATAACTCTGCCTCTTCCCACTGCAGGCATGCAAATCCCACTTCTCCGTGACTGCGCTGCAGCCCAAGGCTCCGGCGAGGGCTAGAGTGAACCCTCCAAACGCAACCACGTCCGTTCAGAGATCCACACCGAAACTTGTAGGTTTCCATAGTGCTGACAGTCAGAAATCAAAGTCTTTGGGACTGTAACAGATTACTGAATTATGAAAATAGAGGAGTGCAAACTCATAGTTGGAAATTATGAACCTGCAGATGGCTCTGAAGAAACAGCAGGCTTTCGTTATCCGAAATGAGCACTAGCAATTAAGGGCCAGCTTCACTGATGTACTGAGAAGTTCGACCTTCAGTTTAAGCAGGAGAAATTTAACCCTCAGCTCTTCAATTATTTGTATCTGAATGCACTTGTGTCAAAGCTGTAACTGACAGATGCGATTATAGCAGGCAAATATAAATGTATGCCAAGCAACAGGTCGGCTTCCTAAAAAACCCGAAAAAAGATTCTGGCGTAGTACGAAAGATCTGGGAGGTGAGAGTCTCCTAGCATGTTGCAATACATCTCTTGAGAATTGAACGCTCGTTATTTTGGGCAACCTGTAAAGCCAAACTACTGGTCATTTTGCACTACAGTCAGTGCACAGAGCGCTGGGCCAGGGCTCAGCAACGGGGGCATATCATCACCTCTGCACTGTGTTCTTGCAGCAATATCTCATTTCATCTCTGACTTGCTTTTCCCTGTGGGAACTGTAAATTGTAAACTTGCAATTACAATTGCAAATTGTAAAATGAGGTCGTGACGCTGGCTTCCCAGGTGAGGCCCTGGGAAATGTTAAACCAAAAGAACTACGTAGGAGCGCAATTTATTATTAATGTCAATGGTTGTAATTTTTGAATTGGTAGTTCCTGGAAAATTAAACCTTGACTCGAGCTTCTTCATGTTTCCACCCAGGACAGTAGCAATTGAAGCTTTCCTTCACTCTCTCCTTGATGTTGTCTGATCCCGAGTGGCCTGGGCCAGAGCTTGTGGGATAAAGCTGGAAGCTCATTTTCTGTTTTCATGTCTGTTCAGGCTCTTGGACTGCGGGCTGAGTTTGCAACAAAGGTGAAAATTGGGACCAAGAGTAATAATGTGCTTTGTGAAGGGCATCGGTCCACTAGGATACAGGCTAGACTGATCCTCCTAATTCATTTCATGTCAGGGATTTGAATCCGACACGGAGATGAAAAGCTCTGCCTGCTATTACAGCCATACGAACCATCCCTCCCAGATGCACGTTATCACACGCTGCACCAGCAATCACGTCATGCCCAATGTACTCCACTCGTTATCAATTACTTCACCATAATGAAATCAGAACGAAGGAAAACATTCAACTACACACAAATAAGTATGTACTAAAGATAGAAAAAGAAATTAGAGGCTGTATTTTGACCACAAGGTCTGCGCTGGTTGTGGCTTAGGGAAGATAAGTGAGGCCAGACCCATTCCCCCACAGCAGGCTCGGTGGCGAGATAGGACAGCTAATCTGGTTTTCCATTTCGGCAGTGTCGTTTACTGAACCTTTTAGGGCTCATATTAGGTGACAAAAAGTGACCATGAGCCCCGTTTCATGCTGCCTCAGCAGAAAAATTGAAAAAGTTATTCAAGCCATTAATCCTTTAGTGCCAGGAATCTGTATCTGCCAGGGAGCAGCATTCGCCAGCCGGCAGTTATTTATTTGCCAATTCCCAATGTATGACACAGCGACGTGGCAATAACGTATGCTTGCTGTGCCTCAGAAACAACCAGACGAGACCCACACACCTACTCATCACAGCACCACGTCTAATACACAAACGACAAACTCCCTCATTTCATGCCCAGCCCTCTCTCTAAATGCCTGAAAAGGAAAGCTGGGTTTCCCACACTGTTGAATGAGATGAAGATAGATTTTCTGCGGAGATCTCACAAAGACGGCACAGCGAAACTGCCGAAAGGCAGGTTTTACTGGACGTGGCTCAAGCCCCAGCCTTTGATGCAAATAGTCTCAGGGCTACAAGAAGTTTCGAGCCCATAACCAGGTCCAGACCGATTTCCTCCCTGTGCCTGTGCTGTGGGGTGAAGCAGCACGGTAGAGCAAGGCATGCTACAGAAATTGAAAGAAGGGATTTACCTGTCCTAAATCTGACCTGTGAAAATTAGTTATCTTAGCCCAAGCTCAGCACCATAATGTCAATGCACAGGTACAGGTTCTTCTAAAAGCAATTCACCTGACCTAGCATAAAACTTGTCTAAGGGCGAGATGAACTGCCCTTCACAGGACTAGACAAAGTCTCATTAGGACTTTCACAGCATTCCTACAAAACAGCTGGGTCTAAGGTATTGTTCTAGACAGAATTCCTTACTGAAACTCATTCTTCTCCTTGCAGTGCAATGATTTTGAAGAAAAAAAAAAAAAAAAAGAGAGAATGTTTTTAATACAGGAAAAAAAATAAATCTCGTAAGACAAAATAGAAAATTTTGGA
>JANZLQ010000079.1:80799659-80841908 GCA_026212715.1 Elanus axillaris | reverse complement strand
CTCATAATGCATCTGTATGTTTGTAACAAGGCAGCCAGTTTACTACAGCAAACTTGGAAGTAATGCTGTTGTCTTCTTCAGTACGTTTCTTGTTTCCTTTCCCAACAGAGGAACTGAAGTTCATTTTCATTATGACTTAATTCTTTCTTGTAGACCACTGCAGCCTACTGAGAATTTAGAAGGAGTTTGTCCTCTAAATGTTGTTGCATGAAATTAAATGAGACTGCAGGTAGTTCACATATACAGACTGTAAAGAATGAAATCAATCAAACAAAAAATAACAAGAAAAATACACAGTTTCTCAGTTCCACTGAAAATAAGCAATGCCAGTGAAAGAATAGGGGAAACACTCCATCTGAATCAGACTGTTTCAATGCCTGGATTCTGTTAGCAACTCGAAAGCTCAGACTGATTATGTGCATTGTGTTGCAGATTTGTCATGGCTTAGTTTTTTGTGATGTGTGTGCCTATCTATATTATTTAACTAACTTCAGCCACGTAATCTAAAAGGTTACTGGCTGCAGGAGAAAGATCATATTTCTCTTGTAAAAATTTGGATTTGCTTGGAGGTGGTTTTGCCTTTTATTAAATGATATCATACCTTATGATAGATTAAAAAGCCTCCTGATTCTACTTTATTAGGTTTATGTATACCTCTTTGATTGCAGAAAGTCATATTTAAAGCAGAAAAAAAGGCTCTTCCCTGAACCAGGAAACAAAACAAAACAAAACTAAACAAACAACCCTCACGCACAAATTAATGTCTTGTACAATAGAAACTATATGTGAGATAATTAATTTCAGAGATTATATTATCTGTATTATCCGTATCTTTCCAGGCATCGTCATGTTCTCCAGTTGATGGGATTTTTTTAGATACGAAGAAAGCACATGTAGTTGGTATCTGTACACTAAATCCTTTAAAAGAAGAAAGAGCAATATCTATGTCAAAGCCATAATCCTATAGCAAACCTGCATTTAACCTCAAGAACATTCAGAAAGCGAGAGGAAAAGGAGGGGGAGAGGAAAGAGAAAACATAATATTTCACGCAGCTACTTATTGTTTATGGTTTTGTGTTCTTGCCTCCTAGCCTGAGGATTTCCCCAGTGATGATTCCCCTGCACCCCACAGACTGAAGAGCATTCCTGTTTTCAGTATTTGTGAAATTTTGCAAGCAAGTACTTGAAGTAGCAACAGCTACCTATGTAGTTTCTTCCTGCAGACTTTTGGCTTTCTTTTTTAAATAAAGGCTTCACAACTTCTTTAGTATCTCAACTAGCATGTTTTATATCTTCACCCATTTTGGTAATTCCTATCTTTATTCAGAATGCAGGTGGCTTAGGTTTTTTGAAGAAAAAAAAAAAAAAAAAAAAAAAGAGAATGTTTTTAATACAGGAAAAAAAATAAATCTCGTAAGACAAAATAGAAAATTTTGGATTGGAAAAAATACCCACCTATATTCTGAAGTTATACAAGTGTAAATAATGTGGTTTTAAATTACTTTACATCTTTTGATGTCACGGTATAGCATTAAAAAAATTAAATAGTTAAAATACTGTATTCTGGATAATTAAGGGCGGATGCAATTTGGTGCTCACTGAAGTGTGCTGCTTTATTTTCTGGATTAAAACAGCTCTGATAAAATGAAGTAACACTTTTAGGCTGTTGCCATTAGAGGAAAAATAAAGCAGAGGTAGTAGAGATACGTCTGAACCAATACCAAGGCAGAAATACTAGTCTATTAGTTTGCCACTCAGTGCACATTGCAAAATAAGACAGATATGAGCATAAGCCATATAGTACCTTTCAAACAAAATTTCATTAAAAAATTGACATGAGAGTTTTTGGAAGTACCAATGGACTTAAATTTGCTTCAGCCATAGTTTGAACGCTGTGGGCTCTCTGACACATTCTCTAATTATCCAGCTACACCTGAAGATTAAGAAAAGAAAAAAAAAACCCAACTACTGAGGTCACTACAAAACTGCAAGTGGTAAAATTGAATGATACTGTCTGCAGAAATGAGCATCTGAAACCCATCCATCTACCCAAACACAGCTTTGCTTCTCTCCTGTTGAGCAGCAGCTCTGTTCCTAGCAAAGTTTGCTTGATTTTACATGCCCACAGCAGACTCACTAAGGGAAGCCAGAGCAATTCTGACAGCTTGGCTCAGCAGTTTGCCAGCTCCAGACAAAACCAAGAATTGACCTTTTATTTCAGTCAACATCAGCCCCTCCAGAACATCCAGGTTCCCCCAATACTGTCTTTTAAAACCATATTCCTTTGTCTCCTTTCTCCTTTCATCACACGAATTCATTTTTGTTGCAAAATGCCGTATCAGCATGAATCCCTTGTATGGATTTCATATAATTACTATTATGCTTTCATTACGCTTCTCGTGTGCTTTAGCAAGAGGTATTTCATAAACCATGTAGATTTTCCAATCGGTTTCCTTTGAATGTTATCACCCAAGCCTTTTTCTCCATGGGAATCTATTATAATACCTGTTGTAATGAGCAGAACGATACAGTCAAAGATTTTCCTTGAGGTCTAAAATGTCTTGAGATAACGAATTGCTCTTTATTTATACATAAGAACAGATTCCACTTTCACCACTAGAACTAGCAAGAGACCTATAGGCTTTCAAATGCTAATTATATTCTGTCCGAGGGTCTAAATCCCACCAGAATGCAGCGGGACTGCAAGTGACTACACACCACGGTACATTAAAAAATAAAGCTGGGCTAATCCAAACCTCAGCTAGTAATCCTGCCTGACAAGCAGTTCTGTGTTTAACGGGTAATTTAATCGCTCACCAGCGACACGTTCAGAAAGCATCCCAGTTCAGGAGAAAACCTACCACCTCCGGCACGCACTTCTATCCCACAACCACAGTGGCTTTTCCTGGAGCTACAGCAGCACCCAGACGTGTGGGATGTGTCGGGAGAGCAGGAATCAGAGAGGCTCAAAACACGTAACTAAATCTGGAAAAACAGGAGAAAGTACCATTTGGAGAAGGCAGGAAAAAGAAATCCCCCAGACACAACAGGTTAATGTTTAAAACAGCGGTGCTGTGGTCCACCTGAGGATGCATTTGCTAAAAAAGCAGTGGGAACACATTCCCTCTGCTCCAGGGACCCCCGTCCTGACTCTGTGTTTCTATCTGAATGTGTTTACTCCCGGCTGGAACCCAAACAGGCACTACCGATGGAGCACTTCTCCAATAACCCAGCTGAATATTTCAGCTGCTGCCTGGCCTGGCCGGCAGCAGTGGCTGGTGTGCACGGGGAGGCAGGCAGCCCTGCTCTTGCCCTCCAGGCTGCTAGAGAGATCCAAATGCTCGATGAGATCGCACTCCAGAGCGGCATCAGTCAGCCAGAAGAGCTAAGAGGACAGCCGGGCTCCCAGGCTAGTCATGGCCATTTTAAATATAAGATGACGCCCTACCGAACTTTATCCAACACACCGATCACTTTTCGATGTTTTAAGGAAGAATTCAGGAATCTGTTTTGTTCTTTCCCCATAATGTGCTGTAACCCTCAAGGATCTTGACCACCTCCGTAAGCCAAATTTCAAGAAGGCCATTTGAACAGTATTTAGAAGAACTTCCAGGTTACGTCACCTCCCCAGAAGGACTGAAGACGAATCCAAGAAAGTTTCAACAGTATTGCTTTCACTTGCAGATCTTTGGAAAAATGCAACGTTTTCACAACTGATTCACTAAAGACTCCTCCCAGGTAATCACCCCCTGCACACCTGTTAAAGAAGTGGATAAAATCTGCATGGGCACTAGTGGTATTTGAAACCCTTAATTAAACATAACTAGTTTCTTGTTACAGGCTCACACATCTCTCACCATTCCTTGGGAGTATGATGGTAGCAACCCATTAGCCCTCCGGCACCACTTCACTTTTATGTACAGTATTCAAATTAACACCTGAAGAAATGCAATTACAGTCTTTTTTTTTTAGAAAAACTTATAAGCAACAAAGATTTTAAAGGATGTGGATCAAGGTACCACAAAAGACACCGTGGCCAGTCCAAGTAAATCTGAGGAGAAACTTTAAACAGCAACCTTCAGACATTTGTTTTTGTCAGACAAACAAGTCACTGGCGTTGGTTTTGTCATACCAAACAGCTAAAGGTTGGTAGCACAGACCCTCTCCCATCCCTCTGTATCCATTGCCAAGGAAACTGCTCACCTCACAGCCTCCAAAATTTCATTCACAGAGTCTGCCAGGTCCCATGTATAGGAAGTAACTGCTTAACCAGTCTGTTTACTGAAGTTGGAACTGGTGTTTTTCCTGTGGGAATCCTCTACCACGTCTGACAAATTTGCCTGTAACAACTTTTCTCATTCTCCTACCAACCAGCCTCTCTGTCTCTCCTGGTAGGTGACACAGTCACAGCTACTTCTGACCTACTTCAAGCTCGGTGTCAAATCCAACAACATTTATAAACCCATTTGAAAGACAAAATATGGCTTTCGGGGTCAGGATTTTCTTGAGTTTTGCGGAGCCATGGGGCACAACCTACATGCATGTCATGAGCAAGTGCAAAGAAAATTTGGAATATGCAAGCAGCCAGACTGTTCTCGAGGCACGTCGATCACGCAGCAGAGCTGCGAGTTGGGCTGGGCACCATGTGCATCTGAAGGTGCTCAATGGATTCACAGTTTAGTATCCAGTGGTGAACCCTTGCAAACCAAGGGGCCTGGAGCAGAGCAACACCACCGAGATACCCCAACCAGACAGGGCAGATAATGTTTCTGGGCATCGCCTGCCCAGATACAGACACCTTGTCCACCTGAGAATCAGATTCGCTAGTTTATGGAACAGCGTCTGCTGAAATTCATCCAGTTACCTTCTGTTGATTCCACCTCTGTTTTGGGGGTCCATTCTACATTTCGTACAATCTTTGAGAAACTCTTGCTACGCGGTTGTTTGCGAATTATCTAAACTCTGCTCCCACCTGCAATTCTGGTGGTCTGAAACTGGTGAAATAGCTGGTTACAAAAAACCTGGAGAATGCAATTTCCTAGTTATTGAAAGAGCAACCACCCTCTCCATCTGGGACTATGGAAATCAGGAGGAAATAAATATCCATGCCCTCTGAGCTGACCTTCTGCTTCAAAGTACGCAGAGAAACCTGGCCTGTGTCATGCAGGAAAGGATGTCTTTCAGCAGAGAGGTAGCATGACTCCCGTAATTACTCCCAATGAGACAACCATTCCTACCAACAGCCCCGGATAAAACACTGGTGTGATTACTCTAGAGGCATTACAGATGTCCCAGTCGAACCTCACAACGGCATGGGAGGGTTCAGAATAAATTAAAACCAGAACTGTCCAAAGGCCAGCAGAGCAAAGGGTTAGTTAACAACACATTCCCAAATGCACAGCCAGTGGTAATTTAAATTCTTTACTGCCCCAAAGGTGAGTAGATGTAAAGCTTTTAAGAAATGCTTGGTGCATCCAGTCCAGGCCCTGGCAATCCAGCACCAGCACCACAGTGACTGGCACATTTGCAGTAGTGGCTGGGAAGCCTACTAAAAAAAGCCAGGGGGGATGAGTCAGCTGAGCGACAACTGCGCAGAAAAGGGTAATACAAGGAATACACGTGTGATGTGGCACCATTTTTACCCATTTTGAAGGACCTCCTGGAACACATGGGCGGAATCAGCAGCTGACCTGGAACTGCTGGAGAAGCAATGTGTGAGGTGGTGGGAGTCAGGAGCTGCAGAAGTGAAGAAGTTTGCCAAGTCATAGATCCACAACAGACGTCACGCCTGTCATGGGGTACCTGCACATACCAAGGAAGAGATAAGACCTCGTGCTAACAAATTTTCTCCCAGACTTAATCATTCTACAGAGAACTAAAGAACTTTCAAGATTTCCACAAACTCATGTGAGGTATTTAGTATTCACGCTTAGTTAATCAGTTTTCTCATACTCAGATGAAGCTGCGGGGAACCTCAGGAAGGTGCAGCAATCACATACCAAAGTGCTGTTCAAAAACCTGGACAGCTGGCAATGGTCTTCACTTTTAAGGGTTGTCAGTATAACAGTAAATTGATAGAAGAGGTTCAATTGAAGACGATTTCATCCTTTTGTATGTTTTTAATGTGGTTTCTTAAGGAAGCAAGGGCTATTGGAACATGATCCATGCATCTATTGGTCTTTCTGCCCTCTCTCTCTCTCTCTTTTATTTTTTAAGATGTTGGTTCCCTGGAACTGAATTTGACAGAAAAGAAAAATATTACAAATAGCCCACATTTAAGCAAGAAAAGCCTCAGTCAGAGGTTAATAGTCAGTAGAGAATCCTATCCAGGAGACACAGACCTACTGAAAATACAGAAACCTCTCCTATGCACACATCTGCTCAGAAAATAAGTTATTATATTACTAATCTACTCAGCAGAAAAGCAGGCCTTTACTGCACAGACAATCCCTGACACACAGTGATCAAAAGCTAAATAGACATGACCAAGGGTAAGAAAAAAAAATCAGCAGGAACAGTCAGGTCAGATAATACTGACTATAAACCTTCCTTAAATCCAGGATTTCTGCTGGCGAGCACAGAGCCCCCGTCACCTGCTTTCTCTTTTCTGGCCCTTTCGGAAAGTAGAAGAAATTGTACTTATATGTGGTTCAATTTTAATTCCTACCAGCTGCTACCTGACAACTTGGATTTAGTTCAGGCTGGGTCCAGATTGTTCTAAATCAGCCCTTTCCTACAGCCACATTTGTCTCCATTCTCTTCTTCCAAACCCACTATAATTTCCACCAACCACAGCTCTGCTGAAGTAGACCTGCCCAAAAAGCTCACGTACAAAACTATCATGTCCTCCTTATCTAAAACGTTGAATGCATATGTCAATTCTGGCAGGATACTGGCTGCAATATAGTGCTTTTAAAATAGAAAAATGTAAGTTTATGCTTTGACCTGAAACATTTCCCTTCCTCCACAGCTGAAAAAAACCAAACCCAGGAAAATCCAAGTCCTTTTCCTTAGCCTGAGCACTTCACAGCTACTTTAATCTGTGTTGGTAAGAGATCTTCTTCTACCTTTCAGAAAAGCTCAGGCTTTTCTTGGGAGTCCATTCAAAATAGTGCGATCAGGGAGAAACAAACAGCTGCTCAGTAATTTATGGCAGAGTATATAACTGCCGTGCTTTGGCACTTGCAGTCCCATTTTCAGAACAGCAGAAGAGAGAAATGTGCATCCACTTCTGCCTCTCTCAATCTCCTGACACCAAAGTTGGTGACTTAACAGATGAGGCTATGACACAGGAAACATCCAAAAATCAGCATCTAAAGCACTTTGCCAATCACTTGCATAGGATACCACTTCCAGCTTGCTGCTACCGTTTCCAGAAGAGCCTAGTTTCCCACAATCCCACCACTAGCAGAGTTTCATTTGCAAAGCCCTTGTGTTCTCCTGTTTCCCACTAAAGAGCACCAAAGGTGTGCCAAACACAACAGCTACTCCTGCTTCAGCGCTTGGTTTCCGTCGCGCTCTCGGCTCGATGATTGCTTGACAATCATAAATTCACTCATTTGGTGGAGAAGATTTGCTGCCTTCTCTGAAAATGGGCGCAGCTCTCCCCAGGGTCCCATGGGTGGCTGTAAACTGCTTGGGTCCCTGAACACACAGCACGTTCAAGCTGAGACCAGCTTTGCCAAGCAGCCTTAACACCGGAGCTCCCGCTGCTGGCTGGTGCACGGGCACAGCCTGGGCACGCTCAGGCTCCAGGTGAAGTGGGTTGAAATAGCTGGGAAACACACAGCCAAGGGTTAACCCTTTTTATGCTTACGACAGATTTGGGGATTACTCAGCGCACTGAGGACATCTCACTGAGAGACCCTGTCCCCTGCCGTTTGTGAATCCAGATTCCTGCTCTTTCTTGCAATAGCGACATTGGTTTTTCCCCAAGGTCTTCAGCCAACATTTTCTTTCCTCGTGCTGCAAGGCAGCCTGCAGTGCACTATTAACCCATCTGCCTTCTGTCCTGCATCCCAAAGGTACCTGGCAGCTTTTCAGTAGTACCATATGTAGAGCTTGTGGGGCCAACTTCTGTCCTCAGATGTGTGTGTGTCCAGCTCCCATTGACTTTGGTTTATGCTTTAATCCCAGAGCAAATTTTGGCCATCAAACAGAGGCGTTTTGGGATGCTGACAGATGATAGATGGTAAAAAATGTGAAGTGGTTTAGCCATTATATTTTTGGTCATCATTTTATTGTCTATTACATTTCACTTAGGAGGAAAGGACATACATACAAACATTCCCTACCTACGTACATCGACTGTTAATCAGCAGTAGAAACATGGGCCTTTGGATCCAAGCCTTGAAGGATGGACGCTTCAAGCTGTATTTCCAAGCCTGTGGATAGGTATTCTGTAGAGCAGACTAATATGTAGAGGCCTAGAGTACCCAAACTTGACTGCATTCTATGACAGGACAACCATTTAGCTCACCCAAATGTTCATCTTGTGCTTCACTGCTTTGTGCGTTGTGTGGCATTGTGCTTCAGTCTGCTCTTTTCCAAAGTGCACTGATAGAAAAGCCTGACAAAATGTCATTTATACAGGGCCCCTGAGAGTTTTACGCATTACTGAATGTGACTATTACATCTCAGTTACCTGTCTCACTTTTTAACTTTTAGGATAAAGTTAAGATTTTATTCTATCTATTAACTTAAACAGTCCATTGAAATAGATTGAGAGGCCTGAAGGTAAGCTTCTGGTTTTAGAAATGTTGTCTGTAGCCCTTTACGACATGACACTAATTATCACAAATATAAAAATGAGAAGAATTTATGGAGCTGTTAGCAGAAGCCTTCTGTGTGCCAGCAGAGTGATGGAATTAACTATTAAGGCTGTGGTGATGGTAACTCACTTACAAACACTGATTATTCCTTTACAGCCTGGAATTTAGCCAAGGTAAACCCAATTTAAAGGTAAGCTGTACAGTCATACTTTTCTTCATTCTAATTCATGCCACTTTTAAAACACACATAGGATTCTTAGTCGCTGTATTTCACCTGTTTGTTCTATAATTAGGCAAAGGAAAGCAGAATGGGAGAAAAATGTCAGTGCATGCAACATAACTGTAATTTTCTGTCCGAAGAAGAAAAGCACAAAGGGGAAGTGTATATATGCACACATAAATAGATCTTTTTTTTATGGGAAGCTCATAACAGAACTTACAGCAGCTAAAGTAATGCATGTAAAAATTGCCAATGAAATTTGGTCACCAAGTTACATTAAAGGGACTGCCGCCCCATGTTATTCTCAGTACATGAGCTCCAGCGGGCCGCAGCAGCCACAGAGTCCTGGTGTTCCCAGGGCGTTACAGACAAACTGCCTCAAGAGATGATGCTGCTTGCAGAAAAACGAGCAGAGTGAATCCCTTAGTACAAAGCCAAAAATGTCACCCCTAACATAAGACAACCAAGAATCAAGGCACACCCCAAACCCCCAAATCTGTGTCCATTCTTGGCCCCCAGGGGTAGCACTAAGCAGAAGATAACCTTTGGAGCTAGAGAGCAAGGCTGGCACAAGAACAGCTATGGCCCAGCCAAGCACGTGAGCTTCTTGGAACAGCCTAACGCTATGGAGAGGAGGGTGAGCCAGTCAAGGGGAAGGCAAGGGATTATATGACATGATTGCTTGCAGCAACAGGCAGCTGAACTTTAGGAAGTTCTTCCCCCACTAAGCTGCTGAGTTACAGGAAAGTGATGCATGCAAAGCACATCTGACTCTGCTCTCCTGTGGCAATGAGAAAAGGGCCATAATACGAGGGAACCTCGTATTTTCTCAATCAGATATCTTCATATTTCTCAAGAGGGAATACTGATTTTGCTGATTAACATGAATATATAATAGGCTCACATTTACAAAGCAAAACGTTACCTCCCGGAGAGGAGGAAGCTATTAGAATGCACTTATAAACCATAGCAAGTGATAAAGCAGTTTACAGTCCACTATGCTAATGAGATGCTCAGCTGGCAAAGTGCACCATCATGCTTACAAATCATTTGTTTCAGTGACACTTCAGATAGCAATTTACAAAGAAGCAAGCATTAAAACCGTAACCATCACCACTCCATCATTTTTAACTTCAGAGTTCCAGGAGCTGTGCAAGTCACAGCAACAATAAATGTTAGAGGCATAGTAATGGTGGATTATTCTTTTCGCCATGCAAAGTCATTTGGGTGTCAGGAGCTGGTAGATTTTTGACACTAGGGTGTCGAGAGTTCAGTAACCTTCTTTCCATAAAATGAACATACCAATTAAACTAAATAGCATCATAGCAGATCTGTAATTTGTAATTTTAGGATCTGTTCAGAGGAAAGACAGCATAGGTCAATGAACAATTGAAGGTCCATGACTCAGTCACCTCTAGTTCATTTGTCACCTCCATAATGAGCAGTTCAGAGCAGGAGGAGATAGGGAAGGAGAAGAAAAGCTGCTTTGGAACGTACGACTTCTGAAATTACTAATGAGGGAGGAGCAGCACAGTTCTCAATCTGTCACAGGAGACCTGCTTGCAGGGGAAGGCCTTGGAGAGACAGCCCCTGGCTCAAGGAAGAAAAAGACAAGATGTGTGGCCAGGACACAAGGGGTGGCAAAGAGTCCCACTGATGTGCATTACTCCAGGCTTCCCCCTGCACCCTGTGCTTTTACCTCCCTTTTGATCTATTAATTCTCACCCCTGCACTTCCATGACTTCAGTGATGACTGTGCTCTGTCTTCCTCTCACACTGCTAATAGACCTCGATATAATAACCAAGTCAAAACTTCTGTGACTTCAGGTCACAGCCCCGACAGTGAAACTATTTCAGATTCATTTGAATATTACATTAATAATCTAATTTCTGCTGCCCTTAAGACTAGTCATGCTCTAAGCCGCTGGCCTCTTCACCTTCTCTTCCCAAGAGATGAAGAGAGAGTTCATTTTCCTCCAGGTTTCAGAGGGCTCAGCAACACGTCACACTTTAATTTCTCAAGCCCCGGCTGGAGCAGCACTTTGGCAGTTCACCCACCAGCAAAGCATTTGACCAGAGCGGCTGCCTCACCGGACTACTTCTAAAACTTCAATAGTTTATTTCACCAGATAATCTTCGTGACATTCAAATGCAAGGCACTAGAAGAAGCACAAAGAAGGTACCACCAGCCAAGCAACCACCTGCAGCCACGCAGCTGCCTGGCCCCCCGTGCCGAGCTGGCACATGCCCGGCTCACACGGACACCTGGCAGAGGAGGCTCAACCCTGCTCGCAATACACCCGCAAACATCAGAATTCGGCCAATAACAAGTATTTTCTAGGAAAAGCAGCCCCACTTAAAAAAAAGATTTTCAGTGAGATCACTTCAGGGTATGAGATAATTTTAACAGCAAGCCATGGGTAGTTAAAGAGGATCCAGGAGTCTGGATCAGGCCCCCAGACAACTGCATAGTCTGCCTCCCTCTCCAAAGCTGCGTGGGGAGCACAGGACCGTTAGCGTACAGCAGGGATTCAACACTGCTGGAAACTACCAGGAGTACACGTCCAGCCCTGCTCTCCCCTGCTTTGGCAAGGTGGGATTTACGTTACTCTAAATAAACCATGGAGCACAGTTTGGGAGCCAATATTGCAGAGATGAGGCATAATCATGAGCCTCCGTTAAATCACACTGCAGTTTTTCGCTCTGCTCAGGCAAGCATTGGAGCAAGTTTATTTCCTCAGTCAACAAAGGAAGAAAAATTAATGGTAACAGTTAATAATCTTCATCTGCTTGCTATCAATATGCACACACTGCAGCTTTACTCAAGCCCTCGCACAGGCTCTGGAGAGGGATTGCTGGCATCGTACACCACTACACAAGCTGCCTTGTCAGTGTAGTTATTTTATGTTTGAAAGGATTACCTGTCATCCGGGTGCAGACTACAGCCATCACTCCCAGTCTCATCTGACAAGTCAGGAGAGAAGGTTTTGGGTTGGGATCCTTTCTTCCTCCTCTTGCCTTTGATGCTGTAACCGAAAAGGTCTTTTTTTGCATCTCTGTGAAATTGCTGTCTGAAAAAATTAGGCAACTCCAGTGACAGGTGACACAGATGTCCCGCCACGGTCTCGGGGTGAAATCCAGCCCCACTGGATCTCTGTTCACAGGCAGGTGCAGCATCAACAGCATCCAGCTGCCATCAACACCGGCAAAAGACAATGAATGAAGCAGCACGAGACCAATCCTTGGAAAACTTTTTCTTCTTGATGGCCTTTTGAGCAGGGTCGGGCTCCCTGAGGAAGCGGGAGCAGGTGAGAGCTTCGGGTTGCCCTAAGCACTCTGCCATGCTGGAACAAGCGGAGACACCGGTCCAGGGCCAGCCTGCCACGGCAGTACCTGCAGGAAGTTACAACAGTGTTTTAGTTTGGGGCAGGAAGGTGGTCTCTGGCCATATCACAGCCAAGCTTTGGTTTTCATTGCAGAGTGCTCTCTAGGCATGCAAACTAGATTCCATTTAGTTAAAATCAAGCAGAAAATGAGCTCCAATTGCTAATGGGACCACAGGATCAGAACAGAGAGAGTCTGAAAAAAGCTCTCCCTGAAATGTGCAATGTAAAGATGGGATCCTCAGCACCAGCTGTCTCACTCTGCAGACTGGTCCTGCTGCCCGTGAAGCTCCTCTGCCACAGACGCGAGCCTATTGCCCAAAGACTACACTGGGAGCCAGGTCATGTCACTCACAGTGCGGTACTTTTCACTCAAAGTCAGTATCAGGGTACAAACCGATGCCATGAGTTCCCTGGGATGCCTCTCGTTAGAGCAAATATGCACATGAGAAATACAAATGGCCACTGCTTGGAGGAACTTCTCTCCATACCCTTTAACAGCAGCCAGAACTTAGCCCTTGAATACCCCTGAGATGAGCTGAAGTGTCAACAACTTCATACTGCTATCTTGCTAGCAAAGTATGCAAACACCTCTATCTGCTCCATCTTTGTCTGGAATGCTGCTGTTTGTTTGTATTTGAATTACTACTGTGCTCTCTCCATTTGCTCTGTGTCTCGTGTTCTTTATGTTTACCCAATAAGCCACTTATTTCAGATTTAATTTAGTTGAGTCAGTAACAATGCTGAAACTCTGTATCGCGATAAAAGCTACGTACAGCCCACTCGCACATGCAGGGCCTTAGGACCTTGCTTGTACATAATTCTTAGGTTCAAAAGACCTGCCATGTAAAACGCACACTGAGAGAATTATGCAATTGCATAATTCAAGAGCAAGAAAGCCTAGTAAAACTGGTGAGCAGGTTGAGATTCCGTTATCGCTTCCCAGCTCTGTGGTGTTTCTTTACATAGCTGGGCAGAGAGGGGAGGGTCTTTGTCCTTCAGAGCTTCTTCTCCCCAATGCTTTTTGCTAAAGCCTCGAGTGCTAAAGGTGGACAAGAGAAAACATTTGGGCTCTTCCGGAGGTGCTCACTCTCCCACTCACATAATAAACTTGTCAGTTCAGCCAGAAATAACATGCTGAAACTCAGAGGAGAAATAGAGGAAAGTCACGTAAAACCAGTTCTCTGTTCAACCAAGTTCTGTTATATTAAAAGGCTCTACTCAGAGAAATGATACAAAAACCAAACTGGTAGAAAGCATTCTATCATCACACCTACTGGAGATCCCCGACACACGGTCAAACAGGCACGATGCACCATTTGTACAAGGTACATCTCCCAGAGACGGATGGCTGTACGCATCCGTCCCGGGTACCTGAACGGGCCCAAAAAGCCCTTCCTCCTGGAAGGACAAATCATAACTTCTGCACACTGCTGCCCATACACATAATTCTTCCTATGCCAAGAAAAAAGTTACCTCTAATTATATATCAGTTAAGGAGGAACAGTGCCTTTGCATTACACAACCCATAACACAGCAGGGATGTTTAAAAACGAAAAAACAAGGCCAGCTGATCTCTGTGTCCTGCGGACTACTGGACTGTGATATGCTATTGTCATATGCACAGGAGCAAACCAGCTATAAAAATAACTTATGCTTCTATTCAAATGACCCCAGAATACTGTCAGCCGTAGCAAAGGAAGACAAAAAATGTTTATTCATAGACCTTTCACCGCTGCAAACATCTCAGACGCCTTAATCCACAAGTTAGCAGAGGTCAGGGAAGATTTCCCAGTCGATCGCAAAAGGAACAGGAAAAGCAGGTGTGGGGAATGCGATTTTCCAAAGCTGGTCATCAGAGTAACACCGCCATCCAGACGCAAACATGCTGCCACCTGAAGCAATCAAGACCTCAACTTTTTCAATTTCATCTAACATACTGTATTACTAAGAGGCTACATTTGGCTATAAGTATTTACCAATAAAGATAAATCAGAAATAAAATTGCCCAAGTGATTAATTCTATATACAAGTAGAGAACAGGAGATGTTTTGTAGTAGAGAGAAATTTCAAACAGGAGGAGCCTAACAGGAGGACAGGACACTTTAAGAGCTGAGAACAACCCAGCTGGTTGGATTTTCAGGGTATAACCTGTTTGACAAGGAAAATAAATCTCAGACTTTTTTTTTTTTATATACCTCTGTGACATCTGGCACTGAACACTGTGGAAGAAGGGTCCCGGTCTGGGTGGGCAGCAAATCTAACCCAGCATATTCTTGTCCTCAACCGGCTTAGATGCTTCTGCTGCTGCCTGCGCAGCCACATGTATGGCTGTCCAGATTCCCGCACAAGCCTCAAGGCAATCCCGATTTACACTGCTTCGCAGAGCAGCCATGGAAGAAAGCGATACGTCTGCAGGCTGCAGTATGAAATGGCAACAGTAGGAATTTAAAGAGTATTTTTCATCCTCTTGTGAGCATAACTACTTATTTTTTCCTAGTGACTACCTGCTAGGTACAGTTAGGAAGTGCTGAAGCTGCATTTTTTTGGCATGCAATTGATCATCTGAAAGTTAGGTACTTTACATAAACACACTGAGGACATTTGGCGTAAGAATAAAAAAATGCATCTAAACTCTTATTAAGGGTAAGTGGTGCGCAATGAGGACCAGCCAGGGGCACAGAATTAGTTTCTAAGGCGCTGACCTAAATAGATCATTTAAGCTTAAAATAAAAGATTTGTTTCAGATGTCATTGATCTGACTTGCACTGCCAACACGGACAGCCTTTGCCGCAACGCACAGCTCATCCAAACTGATCGGCAGGCACCTCATTTTACTCAAGTTATCCAGCTCAGACCATGAAGGATCAGGCTGTCAAAATGTTCAGTATCCAGTCCTCAGTGGGTGTCAGTGGCAGTAATGTAAATGTATATTTACGTGGTGACATTATCAAAGGAGGGCAGGTGAAGAAGAGGAAGAAAAACTCTCGAGTGAAGAATTTCGCAGCCTCCCAGAACTAGAGACAGCTGCGTCGAAGAAACCCTAACAGTCAGTGGAAACCTCAGGCTGAAATAACCACCCTATTTTGCCTATGACTGTGTAAGACAACCCTTAATCTTGGTGAGGACTGCAGTATTTTTACTACTCCCTAATGCCTAAGCCCATCAAACAAGGATCAAAAAAAACTCGAGCCTTAGGACGATGCTGAAATTGCAGCATCAGCAGTGCCTCGTGTTCCTTGAACAACTGCCTGGCGCACTGGAGTGAAGCTGTCACCCTGGCTCCCATGAAGGGGACCAAGTTCCTCGGCATCCGCTTGGCAGCAGAGGATCCCTGCCCCTCCATCTGTACTTTCCCCTTGCACCTCTTGAAATAAATCTGGATGATGCCCAGAAAGTGAAGTGAATATCAAACGTGAGCAGGCCCTGTGAAGTCGATTGATCAATGAATCAATAGGAACACGTGGGGAAAGCTACTGCAGACGAGGAATTGTGGCGGAGCTGTTGCAGAAGAGCTCTGCGTAAGCGTTATGCACAGAGTCCCCAGTGGCAACGAATACCTGGGCAGCTAGACAGGTCATGAATTTAATCAAACCTGACCTATGCCTGTCATTAAAACACAAGCAAAGTTTTCAGGAAATATTAAGATTTTCTCTTCCAACAAGAAATGGTTTGCCCCGTTTCATCGCACAGCAGTGCAGATTAGGTTGTTCTTCCAGTTAAAAATGTGCATTTTAGCAACGTTTATTGAAGGTTTGTAGTGAAGAACAATTTTTTTACAGGGAGAACTATGAAAACGTAAAGCCACTTTTTGACACCACAGATTCTTTACTGCAGGCAAATCTGCTGGGCTGCAGATCATGGATTAAGCTATTCTCTAACAGCTTTCTATGGGGAAAACACTAATCTGCAATGAAAGCATATACGCATGGGAGTGGGCAGGATGTGAATTTTACGCTAATATTATATAACTCTGGAACTACAAGCAGAGAAGACTTATGTTTTCCCAACATAGGGACGCGTTCAATGCGTTTTACCTTTTAGGGGCATTATATTCATACCTATATATAGGTAGGTGTCTATAGATATACATACACATATGTAGAGGACATTAAAGGACAAATAATCACTCCCTACTATATCAAAATACAACTGTTCCATCAACATAATTTAATTCTGAGCTACACAACGTCATTTCGACAACCATTCAAGTCATGATTTAAAGACTTCAAGTGATGGAGAAGCCATCATACCCCGAGGTAAATTATCCCAACAGTTAATTGCATTCATTGTTAAAATTGTGCACATTATTTTTTCTCGATTCATCTTGCTTTGGCTTCCAATCTGTGACTCTCGACCCTTTAACCCTGAGAACCTGTCTGAGACGACAAAGACTGACATCTGCCTTCCAGCACAGATGACCACCAAATTCAAGGAGGAAAACAAAATTGTCGGAATATGGCAAAAGCTTTTTTTTTTTTGCCAAAATAACCTTCAATGGGTTTTGTAAAATGTATGAATAAATATCATCAAGATGTTTGGTTGGGTGTGAGGGCTTTTTCCCCTTTTTATTTGCAGCTGAGGAATCATTTTGTCTTTCTGCATGATTCAATGTCAGCTCTTTACTGGAACTGAAATCTCCTCCAGTGTTTTCACTAAAACCCCTTTTTAAAATCCCATCACCAAATTGGAAGGAAGGTTAGGCCGATTTCCTTGCCTCTGGTAATGCTAATCCCTGTCTGGATATATTGCTAATTCATCAGTGCCAGTGACAATGTAGCCCGGAGGGTCACAGAACTACTTCTAAAGAGCATATTTTTTCTCTTGCCCTGGGTGCAGAACAGATTGCGGCAAACAGCAACATCTCCCAAAGATTTCCCAGGAAGGGAATTTACTGGCTCCCTTAGAGGTACTTTTAACTTTCTCTCGTATCCGCATCATACAGTATTTTTTTGGAACAAAGTGGGAAGGTTTCCAACAAGTCTGTAAAACATATGTTTGTTTGCCCAGTAGTATTACCCTGCCCACTTGGATCCTGGATCTGAGAAAGAGCTTTTGTCTAAAACATGGAAAGAAACAAACTCCTTCTGTCAGTATGAGGAGGTTTGTCGTGGGTGGCTGATTAACAGTTTTGTTTGAAGCCCCCAGTTAAAATTGTTGGCAATACCACCTTTGTGCTGGGTGGTTCCTGGTAATGAGATATTTTAGAAATAAGGAGAAAGGAAGGATTTGCTATGAAAAATTATAGGTATCAAAGCCACAAGGACTATTATCAGCTGCTGTAAAGCAAATAGGCATAGGTTCAATTTTGGAGCATCTCCAAATTTACTCTTTGGCCCTTCAATTTTTTGGGGCTTTTTTTAGGGCACTCTATTGTACTCTCTTTAAGGCAAATATGACGAACCATGTGATGGTGTATGGTGCGTAGGAGAGAATAAATGACTGCATAATGTTTCCTGGTGAGGTTTCTGTACTAATTACCACTTTTCTTTTTTTGTCTTTGTTTTCCCCAACTACATTGTTCCAGGATAATGAAATTTTCTCTTGCAGAAGTTTTCATGACAGTTTCTTTTTAAACAATCCATGAAAATATGTATTTTAAAGCAACGGTTTTCCAGAACTGATGCATGCAACAAGGAGTTCCGTTTCACTTCTCTGCAATTCAACTTCCAGCACTCTAGGTGGAAAGCATCATTATATAATTTATTTTTGAAAATAATGTGAAAAGGACGGTGAAGAAGAGTCTCCAGTAACAAAACTACCTTCAACAATTCTAGCTAAAAAAAGTTTCTGATGCTGTATGCTAGATGTCACTACAGTCAGACAGACCCAAAGGGTTCTGGGATTGTATCTGAACAATGGGAAACCAGCAGGGGAGCTGGTAAGAAAGCTGTGATCACCTTGTTCAAGTCTGTCACTGGCTCACCAATATTTCAATAATCCTATGACTTCTTGACATAATAATGAGCTCTCAGCCAGTTGTTTTTACTTGAGCTGCTGGGGATAGATATTATTTTCTTCATCTGCCTAAAGAAATTATTTTAAACCAGCAAATAGAGCAAAATTTGATTGGTATGTGGATACTTCCAGATTAATGTGACTCCAAATTTCAACAGCTTTGGAGCAGGGCGTTTTTAGCACTGAAACATATTCCCACTGACAGCGGGGTCTCTACGCTTTCGTGTGTAGCATAGGCCGTAACTTTCATACTCTAGCACGTTTTTAATTCTTTTAATAGCAAATGATAACTAATGCCTCAGCTCCCTGACACTAATGAGGCATTCCAAGGTGAACACAGCATAAAACCAACTGCTTTTAGCAAGAAGTTATATTCAACTATTCGAGCGACATGAAAGATGAATATTCTAGTTTATTAGCTAACTCCACCCACTCAAAGTTTGTTCCACGACATTTGCTAAATAGATTTACATTCTTACCAAACGCCACATAATTTCAGACAGATCTCTATTTGCTGTCTGTTCTGTTCTTCTAGCACATGCTAAAGAAGGAAAGGTTAATACCAGAGGTTACTGCAAACTAAATAGAAAATAGATTGAGTAACACTTTAATATATTGAATCCAATAGAAGACAGTGCAGTAACATGAATGTATTAACTACTCTTGGGATAACACCCTCACATACCAAGCTAGATGATGATTTCTCTGTGCTGCAGCCTTATTCCAGTCCCTGATGCTGCAGGCCAGGCAGTCACTTGTCCTTGGACTTGCAGACAGGGTTTTGCTCTGTTTGCCCTACCAATCTTGTCAAAGAAGTGAAGAGATGTGGATAGGCAAGTCATAAATTTACTTTCCTCTTCACCAGCATCAGCAGGATATATAAATTACTGTGTTCCTCCTATTGACTGGAGCGCTCCACTATCACATCCTCCTTCGCTGGGGCTGAGAAGATGGGAATCCAGTGGGAGACAGATGATAATTGATGCTGGTGAGAAGGGACAAACCAAAAGGTCACCACTAGCTGCTGTCTGAAGAGCATCCCAGGCTCTACCACGGGAAGAACAAGCACCTCCTGCTTCACCCTGGAGTTACACAGATAATTCCCTGAAAGCCAGTGAATTCCTCAGACCTTAGAGTAGCGAGGACTGTGTAAGCAGCTTTGGAGGAAAGAGAAGGGGGTTGTTTGACATTGCACAGCACCCGACTCTACGACAAACAGACAGAAAGAACAGTTTCCAGCTTTGGACCCTAAAGTCCAACACCCAGATCCCCAGGGCAACGTCTGAAACAGCCGCCCTGCTCGCAGGGACGTGGAGCGTCCCCAGCTGATTACAGCCTCTCTCTCCGCATGCCCCCTCTCCTCCCCCCTGCACTCGGCTTTCAGGATGCCACGCTGGGAAGCCCAGTGGAGGACCGATCCACCACTGCCTTCAAACCCATCAGCCGAGGGGTCGGCAAGAGACAGCCCACCCACCACCAAACCAAATAAAGATGTTTTGCAACACCACCCGCGCACAGCAAAGGATATATTCTGGCCGAGGTCCAGCAGAGACATGTCTCAGAGACAGGGGGTTGCCACTACAGAGGTAGGCCAACAGTGCCACTGCTCGTGTTTCAAGGGGCAGAAAGAAAGTGTCTTTAAAGTATTACACGTTGATCCTGCTACAAGGGAGCAGTCAGTATGGTGCGCTGCCTCGAGCAATTTAAGAGAAAAAGCAAGAGCCATTGCTCCAAATACTGCTCCAGCAGCGGACAGGCCCTTCGAAAGGATCTGCCAGTCCAGCCTGTGTTTTGTTTCTTGATGCATCATCCACTGAAAAGCATATGGATTAAGAGCTCTAATGCATGGTCTGGAGATGAACGTGCAAAAACCCCTCTCATTTCAGGATGAGTATCATCCCAGGCTGATCTTCTTCCGTGATGTATTCATAGACATAAGCACCCCCAAAAAGCCCTTCAGAATCCCTTCATTTCAGAAAAAGAGATTTTTTTTCTTGGATCTTTGTTTCATCTTGATTTATTTTATTTTGCTGATTCTTATATTCACGGGCATGCATTTTTATATGCTCATCTCTATATGGCGGTGGAGAAGCGCAGATTCCTACCAAAAAGAAAACTTTTTGCCCTCTTGTACTGGAGAATATTTCGTGAGCAACTCCAAGAGACAGGAGAGGGAATTAGAGCAGCCTCCAATGGGAACTGTAAATACTTCTGTAACAGCTGAATTACACTGCTTTTGCTGAAAACTTCCAGCTGTACGAAGGCCTGTGAGCTTACTACAAAGATGCATTCAGCAAGAGGTGCCAGTTTAGCAGTGACAAGCTGCTCTCTGCAGCAACCGGTGCCTACAAGGGGTGTTTATGGTTCCCCCTCTCGGGCCTGTGCGACGAGATGCTGAACACAAGATCTGTTTGCTGAATACAAGCTCTGTGGCTCCTGTTCGGAAGTACCAAGTTAGGAGAAAAATTTGGGAGGGCTGAGGCCAAGGTGCCAAGGCAACTCTCTAGAACACACTGAATTCCTCTGTCTTCTTTTGAAAATCCATTTTATCCTATGAAAATACAGTCTGGCTGTATGTCCCCATCCCCACTTCAGAGATTTTCACCTCCTCCTTGCTGGATGAGGCCATCCCACAGATTTCCTGACATCCCCGTGTCTGAGGCACTGCCCAGCGTTTCTATATTCAGACAATGCTGCTCACATGGGAGATGTCTCTCCCTCAGCCTGCACAGAGCCGAGGAGCTGCAGCCCTCACGCAGTGCCAGGCCTTGCCATCAGACAGCTCACAAGCATCCTGGCATCATTCCCTAGCAGCACTTTCCAGGGAGACACAGGAGGAAGAGGGAATGAGGTCCCACACTCCTCCCTGGGCTTGGGGCAGGCACCCCAGCTCTGATGATCTAGAGTCCTGGCTTAGTCTGAACCAGCCCTGCCTGGATTTCTCCCCAAAATGTTGCTGCTCTATGTAGTTATGACTTAAAAATACACCAATTCAGTGTGCTCTAAAGTCTGGATTGTAACAACCAGACACCATCTTACAGACTATTCAACAAAGCTTTCATTAATCCGATTATTCACATTTGTGTGTATTTTTGTGTACCTCAGATTAAAAACAGTAACTTTAAAAAATGGTGGACGCTATTCACATGTATCTCCTGACTCTTCTAATAAGCCAGGTTTTCCTTTGCTTTTGTCCCATACTGGATTAAAAAAATGAGGCTTATTTTATTTTATTTAAGAAGGATGAAAAATTGCATGGGTGGATGCCCTGTGGACCACTGGAGCATTTTTTTTCTATGCATGCACAAGCATGTTTCTATAATACTGCGAGCATGCAAGCTAATGCAAATTATCAATTGCCCATTCTCTGTTTTACGTGCCCATGTCTGGCAGACTACAGGTCACAGTAAAAGCATAAAGCAAAAAAGATGAAAGGTGCATGTTGATTACCACTCAGAATTGAACAGGCTGCTGATCGGTGGGACTGTAATACCTCATAAAGATGATAATGATTCTTCCCCCTCCTTTTCCATCTTCATAAACAAGCTCAATTCCATCAGGTTGCATGAAGGGCTCAAAGAACAATGAACAAACGTAATCAAAATTCCAAGATGTTTGCATTAAGACTGAAATGAGCAGTGACATACCTGGACTGTTTAATGTCTATGCCATCTGCCCTGGAGTAAAGAAAAATATATATCTTTCTCCTCAAAAAAAATGAGGAGATGAGCAATTAATTATATGAGGCTTCTTCTTACTAGTGACCAGACTTGATGCTCAGTCCAACAAACTGGATCTGGATATATCCTATCTCCTACACGTTGCTGTCACTAGGTCACCATGGCCCAACTTTCCGGCTTATGAATTTCCATGGAGAAACCAATGCGTTATTTTGCAAAGTCGTTGTTAGTTGGAGTTTCTGCTTTATGACCTGTTCTAATCACAGGCTGAATTAATCACTGAAGTCCCTCTCACAGCATTTCTTCTGTGAAAACATATTTCTCGTCACTGAAGGCAAATTCACTCCCCAGCACAGCAATCGGTGTTGAATCCTTCATTGTTCATAGCTGCAAGCTTTACCTTTCTTTCTCTGCTGTAATTCCCACCTGCAAAGGACTCTGCGGGACAGTGCCTCTGAGCATCTCTCAAAGAGCTGGAGGAGGCAGCGCTGGTGAGTTTGGTCCTGGCACTGCTCCTCTCCAGTCTTCACGAACAGCATATGCTTGGCCTGTGTTTAGGAGCAACGCTTCTACAAGCATTTGTGCCTTTACACTCTCGCTCAGCCCTTTGCTTTAATTGTCATTCAGCTTTCAAGGTTGTCCCATGGGAGGCTGCGACTATTTTTAAAACAGTTGGCCTCAATACATCAATACTGAGAAGCCTATCTGCGAGACAAGCCTTGGGCTCTCACCCTCTCTCCACCATCTCCGAAACACCCCAGAGGCAGGCTGAGGTTGTGACCATCAACGGGACGGCGACCGGCTCTTTCACCCAGCTACTCTTTATACCACTGCTCTACAGGCAGAAAAGATCCCTCCTGCAACTAGCCCTAACCATTCTTTACCCACCAGCCTCTCCCATTTACCACAGCTTCGCATGCTGGGATCCCTTCCTCAGGCTCTCGAGCATCTTTGAATGCTAACAAAATGCAATCGAGTCCTCTCTTCCCTCTTTTGTCAAGGTGGCTCCTGGAGCCTCTCTTCCCCGGCTCGCCCTCCTAATGCCTCGATAAGCCTTGTAACGCTGCCTTTACACTCTGGTGATATTGTAAATATCCTTCTTTAAACCCACTGCCCAGTGCTGGACATGATATTTCAAATGAGGTTTTACAAAGGCTTTGTATAATGAAACCATTCTCTCTCCTGATTTTAACTAATCCTCTTGCTTATTCACCATAAGACCTGATTAGCTTCTCTTGCATCTGCCACACACTTGGATCTTTACCTTCTAATTATCACATGCTTTTATCCCTAAGTCTCCTTCCTTTGCTGTTTTTGCACATCTGTTATTCAAAGCACGTTTTCCTTTCCTTCAAGCTGCCTCACCTTACCTGCACATGCATTGCAATTTCTACGACTGTGTCCCAGATCTAAGGGTCTTCTTAAAAATGTGTTTACTTGACAGAATAAAAGTGTTTTAAACATTAACTCATCAACGCTGCGCTGCCTTCCTGAGTCTGCAGACAGCCTACAACAACAATTCACTTCCTTCAGCACCACCTCACTTATCCCGATCATTTGTTGACTTCAAAGCTTAAATACAGTGATTTAAAGGTCAACACTCTTAGCTAGTCACTTAACGATAATTTTAGCAGAATTTATTCTGTTAACGTACTTTTCCATCTCAAATTGCCTCCCCAGAGGTTAGAAACCCCATCTGTCTCTACCCTTCCAAAACCTCCAGCTGCGATTTCACAGTGATAAATTGTCGATGCAAACATTTTTGGCGTATTGAGAAAGCTGAAGTATTCTGCACAGTAAAACAAATATGATTGAAGGGTCTACAGCACTGATTATGTTATCCAGTTGTCTATTTGGTTCATTAAAAAATATCATGTTTATATCTAAATAAAACTACCCCACAATTTCCATTTGCTGCACTAGCAAGCAGCAGAGCTCAGGCTCCCGAACGCAACCCTCTTCGCGTTTCCATTATCATTGCCTGAAGGGACCGCTGCCATCACCCAGGGCGACCTCGTCCATGTTACAGGCCACAGAGCTTCACTCGGTGACCCCGGCTGTAAGCCCAGTAATCGCTTACTGAATTATAGTCTGTTTTCAGAAAAGTACGTGATATTCAAGTAAAGACTTTGGGGAAACAGATACTCTGAAAGGGGCTAAGTTACTCCGGTGGTTAATTACCCTCACTGTTAGAAATGTGTGCCTTCTTTCCAGTTTCTATGTCGTTTACAACCTACCTTTGTATCCCCTGTACAAAACAGAAGTCTTTTTTTGGTTGAATATGCACATCAATACACATATATGCATGTACAACCCTTAAAGAGAAAAAAGAAGACAGGCTCACAGACACTGAACATGAAAAACCGCCTAGCTGACAGGTCTCAGGCTCTGGACATTGCCCATCTCTATGGAAAACGATCCCAGCTGAGGGGGCTCTGAAGGCAGGACTCTGCCAAGCCCCATTGCTAAGGTCATCTGTAAAACCATCAGGCCAACAACCGCCTACGCAGTGTGGATCCATTAAAGTGCAGCATAATTTAACTCAGCCTCAATTTCTCTTATAGAAAAGTGCAGATAAAACGATGATTATGTGACAGTCTGAGACAGCAAGGGAGAGCACGCAGCAGAGCCCTCACAGTCTCACATTCCTAAAATGTGCCAAAAAAAATGGAAAGAAAAATCATCACCACGAGGATTTATATCAATTTCAGCAATGCAGTTGAGAAATTATTAGCTGTTCATCCTTCATCTGTTAACTCATTTATTCCCTCAAACAGCTGCATCAGATTAGTCAGACAAGACTTATTTTTAGGGTCTCCGTGGCAGGATGGGGTCGTCACCACCTGCCTCTTGTTCAGCAAAGCATTGCCTTTTCTTCAGGAACTGATTCAGGGCTGTACTCGAATGGAGTCAAGACAGATGTCGGTAGCTTTTTCTGTGCTTTAAACAATGAACATTGGCTTTCAGTCGCTGCTGTCAGACCTCGACGTTGGCTGAAGCCATGCGGAAGCCAGCTGCGAGGGCCACAGATCAGGCCACACCATTTACCTGGGAGCATCAAAGTAGGTGGCACTCAGGTGCATGCACCTTGTTTGCTGGCTTGCTGCCGGCTACAACCTTGGGCTGACCACCTCCTCCTCCCGTCGCTCTTTGGTGAAGTTGCACAAATGAAATATAAAACAGAAAATGCAAATCACTGACTGGAGATGAAGAACTCTGGGCAACTAATGATGAGGATTTCAGCCGCCATCAGGAATGACCAACATATGAACCCACGTGCACACATAGCTCCAGGTCGCCTCTGGAAATCAATTCAAGACAAAGCCCTCGACAGGTCTCCAGCACAGCTGTAGATGGGGCATTGCTCACCCCATCAACCTCTTTTTAAGAAGGTTTCTTAATAACTAGCTCTACAGCTAAACTGCACTTTGACATTTATTATCTCCAACCAAAGACACCCATTAGTCTCTGACAAAGCCTGCCTTTGACAAAATATTTAAGGAATCGGTTAACAGCAACAGAAGCGAGTCACCAGCACAGAAAGACCTGCTGACCTGGGCATGGATGCTTTAATGTGACCAATGGCTCAGCACAAAGCCGTTTTCCACAAATCCAATCCAATACTGCAGGATACAGTTGCACGGCAGGATTGTCTCCCCTGCAAACCAGCTCTTCTAGAAGAACCTAGGGAGGGATCATGGCGGATAATCTTAAATGAGAGCTCTCTGCATGACACTGAAGTGAACAACAAAAAAAAATAATGATTAAGAATGCCAAAACTAAATAATCTTGGAGTAGGAGAAGTAAAACTACGTTTGGGAATGGCTCTGGGGGTACCACCACTATGTTTTACCCGGGCCTACCAGTCAGGAAGGGTACAGGAAAACTCTTAAAGACGCAAACAAAAGCCTCAAGACTAATTAGAGAATAAGAAAAGCTGTAATATTCTAGCTCGTCAGAAAGAAGATTAAGGGGTAAGTAAGGATAACTACAGAGGACTCGCAATTAATAGAGGGATTCTCAGTTTAGCATGCAATATGTTCTGACAAAAACCAGCAGCTGGAAGTTCTGGCCACAAAAGGAAATTCAACCTAAAATGCGGTACAAGTTTTCAAGAGTGACGGTAATGTAACCATGGGACCAGACTAGCAAGGACTGTGGTGGGTTCTCTATTGACAACATTCATTTTGTTGGCATGGGTACTTTTTTTTCGGTAACATCATCTTTCATCTCAGCACACCTATTGAACTGGAAGAAAAAATAATACTGTCCGCAAGCACTTAGAAGCTCACTTACAGAAAGAGGAGTTTACAACTCTTCCTCCCCCCCGCCCCCAAAATAAACAAGGAAAATGTTATCCCAGTTCTGTGTTTCATACAATCGAAACACTTCTGAACCGAGAAGCAAGTCCATCAGCCCACCCTCAGCAATGCAGCACACAGCAGAGCTGATCCTGTATGGATCTTCCCATGCGCAAGACACCGCTAACAGGACATAGCCCATTTGGAAGAACTATTTGATCTATACAGATAACTCTTTAGAGAAGATAAATCTGAGTAGCATTTAATTTCTCTCCCTCTTTGTTTCCAAAGCGTACGTTCTATCAGTGTATCATCTTTAGCCATTAAGAAGCAGTCCAAGATCCAAAACTGATTTTGTTATAGGATTTATGTCTTTAATTTCAATACAAGTAGAATAAATGCCTCTGAAGAAACTTTTTGACCCTACGAGGACATGCTATTACAGTAAAAGAATAGAACTGGCCCTGCTGAGCGTGCACGAAGCCCACTTGTCTCAACGTGGTGGGTTAACTGACTCAGAGCAAGCGTGAAAGAGAAAGCAAAACGAAATAAAAAGAAAAGGCGGCAGGCCCCTACGCTGGCACTGCTCCAGCCTGCCATGCCATCCGGTCCTGCTACCCCTGCTCCTCCTGGGGCATTGGACCTAGCAGAGATCAGTTCAGTTAAAGATCAGCTTTGGTCTCTCTGCTTTAGTCTGAGCAACTAGGTGGGTTTATAACATTCCTGGCCAGGTGATGCTGAGCAAGGTGTCCTCCCCGTGGCACCTCCACGCTCGCCCAGACTCACTTGCAGCCCCGCCAACCTCATCTTCCACAGCCCAGTGCTAACACCTGCTTTTGTACCTTACGGAGAGACACAGCTGCCCAATAAACAGCATCTCTCTCCCATTCTCACTCCCCTGCATTCCACCCCAGTTCCTGAAATATGCTGCGAACTGGTTTTGCACTGGCTCCTTTAACAAAGCAGACTTTCTTCAATCTGCATCTTTGTCCACGCTGCATCCAAGGAGGATCTGGCTTTTTATTCACTGGTCTTGTTGTGCTAGGTAATTGTCCCAGCTTTTTTAAAACCCCTACAAATCAGGAAATGCTTCCAAATACAGTAGGATTTTTTTGGTTTGTTTCTTTCTCCCCTTGTCAAATTCCTGAATCCTGGCAGTCATCAGATAGCCAAGAGAGACTTTTCCCCTCCCCAAGGCAATTTAAAAAAACCCACTCCATATCTTAAAAAAAAAACCAAACAAAAAAACCCAAAAACCCAAACCAACAAGACTTGTAGTAGTACATTACGAGGGAAGAGAGATCACTGCTAGTCTCAATCGGCCTTAGACTGTGATTTTTGCTGGAGAAGGGTTTGCCCTCTCTCCCTCTCAAAGTCACTTCTCCCTGCTCTAATTTAATGGAATTTTCAAAAAACTCCACATTATTTTAAAGAGTCCATCACCTGGATGCTCCAGTGTGGTAGGAGGGCTGCTTTGCATTATGAGCAGCACCTGCGGCAGCAGGCTAGTACACACAAAGCAGGGCACAAGCAATTGTTTTCTACAGGAAGAGGAATAAAAATAGAAGTAGTTTGAGAGGAGCCATCAGGAGCTTTAATGTCTGCCACCAAATATTCAGCTGCATCTTAGATAGGCTAAGAAAGGCAATCGCAGTGCTGCTCTGAAAAGGGCATCCCACCACCTATTACTGTCATCAAGGTGTTGATTTGATAAGACGCTTCAGCATGTGCTGAACTTTTCACATGAGAGCCATGAGTGAAACTATATACGCTGGAAGTACTTTGCTGTGTTTGAGCCAAATCTCTTCAGTGAAGTTTTCACCCACCTCCTCCAGGCTCCCCCCCATAGCTCCCTTACATTTCAAAGATCATTGCCATGAATTTTGGGTAAGGATGCTAGACCCAAGGATTTACACCTATGATTACACCTGGAGAGCATCTCTTTTCCGTTTTTTGAAACAGACTTTCCGACTTCATCCAAGAGATGGGAAGGCCAGGCATACGCGGCAAGGAAAGGCATCCCTGTTTTGCTACAGGACCCCACATACGAAGGGCATGGCTGAGCATCCCAGCCCCTCTCCCCCAGCCTACAGCTCCGTGCCCTGAGCGTGCAACAGCCACGGCAGTTTCCCAGGCACTGCTGCTGCATGGTACCTGTTTCTGTGCATATCTATTCATAAAAGAGAACAAACGTGGGAATGACTTAAGGTGAAAATAGAGTTAAGTATCACAACAGGAGAGCGAAGAAATAAATCTCAAAATACCAGGTTAGTTTTAGTGGACAATATTATTGATATGCTGCAATGATCACTTACATTGAACTGGAAACTCAGCTGCTGCTGAAAGGCTGAGGGATTGCAGCATTCCTCTGACAAGGTGTGATTTAAGGATGAATTTTATTTTTCCCAGGCAAACTTGATATCTTTCAGTGTTTTCATTTCCCCTCACCCCCAAGTTAAATAATTTGGTTTAATTCCCATGTTCTTAATGTATACCTGGTTAGCTTTCTCCGATCACAGCACTGAGAATATAGGGTCTCTGTATCTTATGTGATGGACTTCCAGTAAGAGAGTTTCTGTCTCAAAAAGCCCATCTTAAACTAGGCAAGGTAGACCGAGGCAGGCATGCAGATCCCTCCCCACCATCACCACATGAGCTGAATCAAGGTAAGGCAGAGCTGGTACCTGCAGACTCCCACAGTGGAGGGTTACAGCTGAGGTGGGAACAGGAGGAAAAAGGAGACAACAGGGAGTCAGCACTTTCTGCTTTGGCCCAACAGTGTCCAGATGTGGTGGGCTGACCAGAGAGTGAGAAGTCAAAGCCACCGTTAGGCTCTCCCACACCAAAGCCTAACTGGGACTCATCTACATCTCAACATGAATTAGAGCAATCGAAAAGTTAATCAGATTTATGGCTGGATGCTGTAGCCCCAAGGAAGCATTCCGGCAAGAGGATTGCTGCCAAGTCCTGTTCTCCCCCTCTACTAGAAAGCTGCTTTGGCAATATTATGCTCTCAAGATCCTCTTTGCAACAAAGGTAATTTTCAAGAGTCATTTAAACGTATTTTTGGCTGCTCTGTCCTGTCAGATCAGTGCTAAGCAGCCAGAGTATACCAAGAATCAGCATGTGTCAAAAGAAGTTGGCTGATGCTCACTGCTGAGACGGTGTAGGGCAGGGTGCAATCCAGCAGATAAAACAGCAGGTTAACATGCAGGGCTACGCCTGCAGTAGTACCCCAACCAGGGTCACAGCAGGGACTCAGGACACTGACCCACAGTCATCCAGACAGTTCAGCTGTTAACCTGGTTCCTGCAAGTGTTTTGGCCCAGGGAAACCAGCACTGAGCAGTTGCCTCAGCAGGATCCAAGGGACAGAAGAAACCCAAGGGCTGTTCCCATTAGGTTGCACATGAACCACGTTGAGCCATTCGCCCCCAGAACAACAGAAATGGGCTCTGCCTACAGTATAGCTGTAGCCTAGGCTGTGAAGACTACATTTCCAGTTTTGCTACTGGTTTTGCTGCTCATCTTTAGACTTCAGTTTAGTCTCTCTCTTGTTCTTTTGCTCTCCTACAGATAGTCTTTGGGTTTGCATTGTAAGATGCAAGTCCATTGTGGAAGGCTAGAAAAAGTGTCTTTACTCTTCCTAGCACAGTAATGGATGGAGACCCAATGACTTTGCAAGTAAAGAACAATAAATAACACAGTTACCAATTGCATTTGCTCAAATTTAAATTTGAGCAATGGGTGGCTACTGCTCACATGCATGCCCACAAACGCTATCAATTTCCTTGGAGCTACTTTACAGGAATCTCATCTAAAGAGTACATTAAAGAAAGAGGTTCTTCTCCACTTTGCAACTGCACTGTTTGCTAAACCATGAACATGTATACTTCAGAGCTGGTGTTTCTACAGTAATTTGGAGACTCCTTGCCACAATGGAGTCTCCTTGGCTCCCTTACTGGCTGGTGAAGGAGCTGCAGCACAGGCACAAGTAAGACGACCGAGCTATATAGGAGGATGAAGAATTTAGAGGAAACCAAAGACGACAGCGCCCAAGGAACGTGAGCTGGAAGAACAGAGTATGCAGATGCAGTGGCTCCTCACTTAGTGTAGCTTAAGCAACTTACTCAAGGTCAGCAGAAACTGAGGCCTGAACTCCAGACTACCCTAGTAATTGCTGAGCCAACTTCCCTTTCTGCTTCTCTTTCCCATTTTTATTTGCAGGCTGTATCCTTCCAGCTGGAAAATATCAACCCAGTGGGACATGGATTGCCTGTGAGGCAATTTGGATGGCTGCTAAATTAACTGGAGGAGAAAAGTCTGCAATATATCTTCCCTCCAGTGGTAGATCAGCTCGTGCCTCGAGGAGGTTTTGCTTTCAGAAGAGATACAACACACATGCATGATTCAGATAAATCACAGCTGTCTCAAAGTGGTCCACTGCTCACACATGAGAAAACCCACAACTGCAGGCACTGCCCAGATGAAAGGAACCAGCTGTCACCTACCTTTCCAAGATAAAACAAGAAGATAAGACAAATAACCTCGGCACACTGAAAACTGCATAGGCATACAGCATCCTGCCTGAGCATCGCTGACAAAACACTGCTAGTCAGTCTTGCAAGGCTAGCAGTAGGCCCTCCTCCCATTTTAACCAAGTGCAATCTAAAGCACCAAGAGGTATAAATGACTTATTGCAAGCTGTGCCACAAGTGAATAGCAGAAACAGACTCCTGAAATCCCAGATCCCTGTTCTCATCTCTGCACTTGGACCCCGACAAGTCCACTATCAGACCTGACAGGGCAGAGTGATAGAAAAAGAGAGTTAATGTGGATCAGAAAAATCATTCTCTCTGTTATAAACTCCAGGACCATCAATACTACTTTATGAATTTCAGTTCCCTGGCTCCACTTCTCCAGCCTATTTTTGTAGTGCTCTATCAAGAAACAGAGCACGGCAGTCAGTAGGGGAACGGTTGTTGCGTGAGAAACATTCCCCTGTGGATAAACCCATATACTATCACTTTGCCTTCACCTTCAGCCTACATTTTCCCTTTGCCTTCCTGCCATTTCTGTTGCAGAGGCTGCCGATACCTACATCTCATCATTCCTAGAGCTCATCATTCCTCCCTACATAAAGCACCTTCCAAACAGCTCCATTCCCTTTTGGTTCACCATGTGACTGCAACCACAAACACTCAAGAAAGAAATCCCTCTTCCATCTCACGTAAGAGACCTAAGTCGCTGCTTGTAAGAAGTCCGCAAAACCACTGCAAGCTGAATTGAAGGGGCCTGTCAGATCTCTAGGTTTTCTCAGCATGAATCAAACATGCAAATATGCTCAACCTAGCACTGGGGAAGATTATTTTGAAGGCAACAATAGACAACTGTCCACCCTTCTATTAAAAGCATATGGAGTCACATTAGCTGGATCACAGGACTTGCCATAGTAATCCTTTGCGTATTTTGCATCCAGCAATGTCAAATCCTGGGTTCTTTGCAAATAGAAGTAAATCCCCCAACATTTGCCAAAATTATGGCATGGAATCCCCCTATGGGAGAAATTCTGCATCTCTGAGTCTGGCAATGAGTCTTAAGCCTCAAAGCGTAAGGATGGAGCCTCACAAATTTTGTGAAAATCTTCTGCGCTGCCATCCAGTCTATTTTCAATTCAAATGTGGGTTGTTATCTGATGACTTTAAAAAGAGAGTGAGTTGAGGGCAGGATTTACTGGTGGTGAAACTGTGGGACTGGGATTCTCCAAAATAGTGAGCTCTCCGTGCTCCATAAGCAGAGACAGTACAGGACATATCCATGTGTAACAGGGCATGAGGCCAGATGCCATCATTTGAGTTGTCGGGGATGAATTAGGAGCATTGATTTCAGATGTTACCATGACCATAGGGAGTGTCTAAGAAAGGGAGCAGGGACCTTTGTGTGCATCCAGGGTAATACAGTTGCTATCCTTCAAAATCAAAGTCACTAGCTTTTCCCTCTCTCTCTCTCTATTCAAGGAACAGATAATATCATCAAAGCCTAAAATATTGTCAAAAGTATTGCTCTGGGGCTAGTTCATAAGCAATGCACCACAATAACAAATGAAATATGTGTATAAATATAAAAAAGAACATTTCCAGAAGATCAAGACTATGGGAGCGAAAAGAATATATACTCTCAGCAGAGCGTAGCTCCAATGACAGCTAAAGGACAGCAAGAGCTTGAATTATCAGGAGCAAAGTTCAGGAGAATTTTATTACTCTTCTAACTTCTGATCAGTGTCAGGAGAGAATTTGCTTCCACACAGACAGTGGTAAGACAGGAGGAGGATGCATACTGCAGAGAAGAAAGATATTTGCAGATCAAGATGTTGGCATGGGAAACTGGCTTTTTCTCCTGAATCTCCGTGCAAGAGAGTAACCAACCTGTATAAGGCAAAGGCCATGTCATATTGAGTGATACCCTGACTCATTGACTCCTGAAAGTTCCTTTGTGCCTCAGCAGCCACACTGGGAGGAAAAAAAAAAAAAACAAACCAACAAACCAAACTCCTTTTCACCAGCGTGTCAAATTTTTTTCACAAATTTTTAATGACAGGTGCAATTCCTTACCATGGCTGTATTTTATATGTAGCATGCTGACGCTTTGACTTCCTTTCGAGATTGCTTAGTTTCTCCAGAAATTAATAGAACAGCTGCCTTGTGAATATTATTCTGCTTTAATCAGCACTGGATCTCAAGAGCTAAGAATGTATCATAATTGTTTTGGAAGAAAAATATCCATTTAAGAATATACAGACCCATTTTGGCCGAACACTTATACCCATTTCTTGCATTTTCTCTCATCCTTTTGCTTTCTACGAGTGACAACCTTGCCACCTTGTTTGCGTAAAGCCCATCTGCTTCTGTACCTGAAAGTGCCATAATCCTCTTTCTGTGACATCACTATAATTTCTTCCCGCTACTGTCATATCAAAAGCAGGATTATGACTTCAGGTGGGGGAAATAAGCAGCAAGAGCAGATGGGCCCTTAAGGAACAAAGATCACAAAGATCCTCTTCTCATGCAAATGTACCGACACACTAAAGAACAACTGGGGAGAAACGAGGAGAATTGTATGATTCCAGCCCAGCATAATCTGGATGACAGCATAACATTTCTCAACCCATCTGTAGCGGTAAAACAGAATCTGATGGGAACAAAGTCACAGAAAAAAGATTCACCAGGAATAAAGTAGAGAGCGGGGGGAAAAAGGTCAGAAGTAGCAATGGCAGGTATAGACCAGTATAGGTCAAATGTTTTAAAGGAGTTACTCTAATTTATACCAGGCAAGAAAATGCTGGGCTATGATAAATGCTAACAATCACCAACCGAAGTATTACCTGGAAATTACTTATGCCAGGGAGCTGAAACTGGCAAAGGAATAAGGACCCTTTCCAGCAGCCATGGGCATCATAGTTCACTTGGAGATAAAGTCTGGATTCCACTACTTGCTTTACTATATGAGTCCCGTCAGCTGGAAGTCCTTAGTCATTAAATTAGTTTGCCACCTTTACAAGTTCGGCAATCTGTCTACTTAATTTTTCCAGGTCGGCTAACCCAAGTCTACTTCATGTCTTCTCTGCAGCCCAAAGAACAGCTGTATCTTCATTTACTAATGTTCTCATTCAAAGGGGGTGGGGAATAAAATCCTTTACATAGCTTGGCATTATTTTTGCCCAAACCAGTGACTCAGCCAAGCTCATTCAGGTTTCAACTTTCTCCTGGTTCTTTTTCTCATGCTTCTAAAGAAGCTCTTTTCTACAATCCTGCCTGCCTGCTGCTTTGCTTTGAGCTGGTTTTGTTTTATAAAAAGCTCTGATCAGACTTCCAGACACAGTCACTCACAAAGCCAATTACCCACACTCTGCCTTAGTTTTGGCCAGTTTGGAAGGCTAATGGGAGATCAATTGCTTCCAGCAGCCACTGGAAGGTAGCTCTTCCCCTCCATTCTTCAACAACTTGTGCGGCATATTCCTCTGGAGGACACTCACCCCTTACCAAGGTTTCACTCTACAGAACTTGAGAGATTGAGGGTGCAGCACCCGTTGCTCTTGAGGCTGTCTTTCTGCTTCCAGTATGTGGCAGTTTGGGATGCTTCAGACTTCTTGGCTCAATCTCCGCCGAGCTGTCACGTATTTTCAGAATTCTGATCTGTCACAGTACTGACAAGGTGTTCACATTGCTTTTTATACATAAATAAATGTGCACTCGTTTATTTTTCCGTCTGTGAAGACTTGCAGCCCATGTGCTGTCAATCTAAATTATATCAGTTAAGAACATTTTGTCATGTAAAATAAAGCTATAAAGTGGGGTTGCATGGCAAGATGGTAATTGTGGATTCTGTTGAGCAACTGTTTTGTATTAGCGGGTGACTTTTACAGTAATCTTTTAACGCCCGTGTGTGCTACAGTTGCTTCAGTCACGTTAAGCAAGAGGGTTATCTCTGAAGGAAGGAGGGCATTTAGGGCAATGGTAACCTGAAACAGCACCGATCGCTGCCGTTATAATCCCTGGCAAACTCTAGAACGAGAGAGGAGCTCACAGAGATGAGCTATAGGTGCAAAGCTCACAAAGCTGTTTCAGTACTGGACTTGGAAGGTCACAGTCTCCAGACATTGCACAGTGCTGGGTCTTTCTATTGTTTTTAGGAATGCACCTTAGGGTGTAGGTGTTACAAACAAAGCTAACCCTGGGATGAGAGGGGTCCGCATAATTAGCTCCTAAAGCCTGGAGTGAAGCTTGTTACCAGCTTCTGGATAACTGGAAACCTGGCCACCGTGGCTTATTGCTACAATCTATGGGTGGAAGAGATAGATGGAACAGGAAACCAGCATGCATATACCCCCACGCAAGGGGTCCTACCACTGAAGTCCAATTCACAACATGTTCTTAAGTTCTTTTACAGCATTCTGAGACTAGACAAACAAACCTGAAGCTTAAAAATCTGTCACAAAACACAACTGTCATGCCCCAGACAAGCTTTATAGTGAGAAAAAAAAAGTTTCAAAAAATGTATTTCACAAAAACATTTAGACCTGTTCTAAAAACAGGAAAGTTGAAGAATTCATTGCCCTTTTAGAGCTCACCAAAAATACGATAAGGCTTCTCTCAGCCAGCAAAAGCAAAACTTTAAAATGCATTTTATCTCAATGAATCTTCAGTTAGGAGGAGCAAAATCAAACTGATTTCTATACAGGCAAAAACATTAACTTAGAAATTTCCTTCCCTGACCATACTATACCTCAATTACTGACAATATATTTCCTCCTAGAGTGGGTGGGTATATAGGGCGCTGTTTATAGAGTTAAGGTATTTCTCTAAAGCTGGACCATCTTTTTTATGCTGCACATCACTTGCACAAAATATCACCGATTCTTCCATCAGTAGGAAAAGGGATTAGTGTTCTACCCAAGCAGTCTTCAAAGGGGTTCTACACACTTTGGTTAGACTCACAGAATTTCCCAAAAGGACTGCTAACTCATCTAGTTATGACCTCTGTATAACACATGCCATAGGATTTCAGGCTACCACTATAATAAGCTCCATAATTCCTCTTTGAAGCACATGCTCTGAGAAGGCACCATGACCTTACAGTCCAAAACAGCATACCATGAGTGAATCGGTATCATTATGAAGCTTTTGGCATTTTTTCCTTGATTGGTACAATGAGATAAAGGAGTTTCCAATAGTGGTTTTCATATAGTCTGAGAATTCATGACAGACACTTTTGTGTTATGAGCTCTTCAATATTTATGAGATTAAATACATAAACACAGTTAAGCAATAGCAGAGACAAAAAATCCAAATGATGCCAAGTTTTTGCTTAACTATAAAGCACTGCCTTTTGACCGTGAAAGGGAAGAGGGAGAAAGGAGCTGGCACCGCAGGACATGAAGTCAACCTGGCAGTAGTTAACCTGTGGTCTCAGACTGTAAATGTGGGCTTCCTCGTAGACTTCGTTACACTCTTCCCCTTCGTTTGTGCAGCTGAGCTGAAAGAGGGCCATACCCTTTCGACACCTTGTTTCCAACCTGTAGCTTTTCCAATAGTTGTGTGTCACAAATACACATTTACTCACAGTGCACAGCAATCCCGGAAAAGAGCTGGTTTCTGTAAAAGCGCATGTGGGAGTATCATTACAGTGTGTATTTTTCCTTTTAACTTCTCTACTTCTGACAATAAGTGATTTTGACACAGAATAGCTGCAATATGTATGTTAGAGAAACTGCAAAAAATGACTTCTGGGTGAATCAAGAGATTTTTTTTCCAGCTATTAAACTCTGCCATGCTGTGCTTTTGAGTTAGTTTTTAACAGCTGGTTTGGGTTTGGCCCTACACTGGGAATCTGAAGATCTCACCACAGATGAGGAGCACGGCTCATGTGCCACAGCACCAGTTTTCATGCCATCATTAGGGCCTAGGTCATTGCCAGCTGGACCTGCTAGCAGTCCAGCGGGCAACACAGTCATCAGTCCTCATCTTCATCAGCTCTAGAGGCATCAGCGAGATGGAAAAGGGTGGAAACAACTCTGTTGACTACACACTAGACCTCAGCGGAGCACCTAAGATCTGCTCCCCGTTTTTGGTATGTCACCCTTTTTGCAGGAAATGAATTACCACGGTTGCAGCTGTAAGAGAGACAATTGGGGTCATCGCTGCATCCGCTCAGCATCTTACACTCTGCTTTGCGGAGGTTAAGTAGCTCTAGCACACAGGCCAGCACACAGTGTGGGCACTTGCAGTCTCGACAGTGCTGCCATACAGGGATTGTTATTTAATACAAAGAGCCTTTGTGTTTGGGGAAAGACAACTTGTGTTTCTTCTCTCCTGTCCCAATGACAAAGGAGCTGTTAGAGCTTTACAGGAGACAAATCCCAGCCAGGTCAGAAACATCCCCAAAGTGCCCTGAATGCATTTTAATCACCTTTATTCCACACAGTGGAGGAACATAAAGGGTAAAGATTAGGAAGAATGTGGTCCAGCACCTTGGTGTTTGCCCGTAGACTGGGCTGTATTTCAGCAGAATGTAAGAGGTCTGATGCAGAAGAAAACTACCACATGGGAGAGGGGAGACCCCCCCTGCAAAGTGTTATGCCCTTGGCTCTTCCACGCACGGACTTGCAGCCCGATGCTCCTGCCGCTGCTCATGTCAGCATCTCCCCTCCCTGCACAGCTCTGGCTTATGCAGGATCTTGCTGCTCCAGGTAGCCAAGGACCGCTGACAGCCTGAAGGAGTGTGGACAGGCACATTTCCACAGAGATTAAACTTGACTTAGAACCTGCGAAACAGAGATGCTTTACATTTATTTTAAAATAACAATTTGCTTAAGTCTCTGACTTCTTTAGGTCATCAGTGGAGATTAACAAACCGAAGTCCAGTTCTGGATGGGCAAAAGACTTCAAAATCTGCACGCAGATATAATTTTGTAGCTAGGAGGGGTTTTCATAGTAAATCAAGTTGCAGAACCAGAGACACAAAGAGAAAGTCTGCTCCTGAGGAGCACATCTATCCTGACACAGCCAGTGACTATTCAAAGAAGTACTAAAATAGATGAGCAATCACAAAGTTAACAAATATGAAAAGCAAAATAACTTTTCAAAGTACCCCTTCTACGGAACTAGGCAATATTTAGAAGGCACAGAGCAAGACAAACCACAGAAATGATTTAGGAAAAGAATTAACTGTCAGTTATTCGTCAACATAAGTGGAATTCACTGATGTTTCTCCTACACTGTCTTTAGTCCAGCAAGCAGAAAGGTCATTGAGGCTGGAGGAGATATCTTGATACATGAAGAAAGTCTATTACATTGCGGTTTTCCTCTTCTAAGCAAGTTACCATGAGTCTGAGTTACCTCCGAATGATTATTTAATTCTTCTAAAGATTTACTAGTCAGCAGGCACTAACGTGCCCTATTTTTACAGATGATCTGCAAGAGCAACAAGGAGACACAGAAGAGGAGGAATGATGAACATCGGGAAGCCCTGAGCAATCTTGTGGCAGTGGCACAGCCAAAAAACAGCTCGGTTTCTACACCCCCCAGGACAAAGACTCTTGGCACGGACCGTAACTTCCACACAGATCCATCAGAAGTTCACTACAGCGGTAACCCCACCTCTACTCCAATTTTCCACCTTCCTGGCACCAGACGCTGTTGTCCAAGAGCTAGGAAAATCTGCAGGCAGTAAGGTTTATCATTTCAAGTTACTGTCAGTTTATGCCCCCTGCCTTGGCCTGTTACTGTCCTGCCAGATTGCTCTATTTAGCTCATATTACGATGCTTTAGAAATAGCTAGATTCTGGGAGAAACTGATAGCACTGAGAGGCCTTTCTGCTGCTAGGGGTAACACAAATGGGTTATTTCTGAGGCAGAGAATATTTTAAGTCCCTATCTGGACTGAGGGGGGAAAAAAAAAAAAGTTGTAAAAATAATGCAGCTAATAGCAACAGTTTATAATCCCATTTAACTGCTACTGTGGAGGCAGTACCGTTTCTATAGCATATTCCTCCAAGGGAGAGAGAAATTGCCATGGGAACAGAAGTTATTTAACCCGGATGCAAACTGCAGGGCTGGCGCTGCATTTCTACAGTGGAATGACTGTATTTGGAGTTCCAGACATTAAAGAAAGGTAAATAGACAGATTCTGATCTCAATTACTGCAGCTAATCTGGCTCCATTGACATCAGAGAAAAGATTTTTTTGCCCTGAAAAGTCAATTTAAACAGCCCAGAATAGCACCAACATCGAAATTTACCTTCTACCCAATACATCATGTTTTTGTGTTTGAGCTTCAGTACACAAAACACACTTTGCTGCCTGAAAACCTCAGGAAAAGAAATCCCAACACTGAAGAAGAAATCAACTTTATCAAAACAGAGTTTGCAACCTAGAGGAAGTCATGGCAATGAGAAAGATGACTAGGAGGAGGAACTGATGTAGTTGAATCCCCCACATAGTCTCTCTATTTACGTATCGGAGAGCTGCACTCTTAAAAATCTGGACTGTTATTTGCATCCCTCCTGGTTTTGTCTGTGTGACTCAGTTGTATGTATCCAAATTTTAAGTGATAGCTTGTTTTCTATTCACTCTCAAACTTTTTGTTCCTGTTTTTTTCCTTGGTGCTTGTCCTCACACGTTTCACTCTAGCTCTAGTTCTCTCGCTTGCCTTTGCCAGCGGGCCTCCTCCCTCCCTGCTCACCCACATCTTTTCACTTCTTTTACAGCCTGACAGTTCCCTGCCAGGCGAGGGATGCTCCTCCTCTGTCAAGCTTTCATCCCAAGTCTGGAGCAAGAGCGGTTACACTCAAAGGCCCATGTGTTGGGCCTTCCCTAATCGTCTTTCTTCATTCTTTGTTACGGCTCCTCTGCCACATGCAGTTTATCTGACAAAAGGGAGCATCATACATGCAAATGGATTTTCCACACTCTGGCTTGCTGGTAGCATCGTTGTTTGCTCTGCTCACGGTAGCTGCCCGGCCCCTGAACCGACCAGAGGCCGTTCTTGCCTTTTTGTGTCTTCTGCTCCATACTCCTCTTGCTTTTTAAGTATTAGCACATTGCCCTTCCCTCGCTAGATTTAGACAGCACAGTAGGAGAACCTACACCCATTGAGCAGCATTTGACTGAGGCCATGCTCCCTGGGTTTGCATCTAACCACGACCAGATCTTTTTTTAGATCAAAAACTTCTCCCCCACCCAGTGCAAATGTCTTGTTTCACTCTTATTCCTCTCCCGGTAATGCACCTTTCAGATAAATGTCCTTTGGTCTCACGCACGCTATCACTCACATTTCTCTTAAATGTCTCAAACACCAGAAGGTTCCCTCAGAGGATCAACACTCAGAATTAGACCTTTAGGTTCAATAATAAAAAGTGAGTGCATACTACCCCAGGAAGAAAAAGGAAAAAAAAAAGGAAAGAGAGAGAAACCCTCTTGCGAGAACTCTGAAAACACCGGACAAAGCACCAATAAACATAATATAGGAAAACATACAGCATCGATGCATCAGAAAGGGACCTCCATGTTTTCTGTATCTGTATTATCTGCAAGCATTACAGAAGAATACAAAACCTAGTTGTTACAGTTTGAAAATCTGTTCGCTTTCTGGAGGCAACACAGAGTAGCACACAATTAGAGAAGATGTTACAACACAAACAAAGAATACAAAGCAAAGGTATTTTAGTATATCCATGCACTGTTAAAAGTCCATCTTTCTGATATTGAATTTCAGTGAAGAATTAAAGTAACCCCCAATAATCTAGGCTAACGATTAGTGGGGCAGCTCTCTCTACAATCACCTTTTCCAAAGTTTCTCTAACGATCCATGCTACTTTACATGAAGGCGGCAATAATGTTTGAAGAGTATCAGCCAATGTACATGGCCTTGAGCAGCACAGTTGCCACAGAAGAGGCTCAGCACTTTACCTAACACAGGAAGGTAACAGCTCTCCCACTGCCGCAGTTAAGCACAGCAGAGAAAAAAAAAATCCAATTCTGAGACGCAGAAAATGATCTGATGAATTCTTTGGGGGAAAAAAAATGAGCTTTTTGGCGGAGTTCTTTTAAAACACATGTACATTCCAATTTTTAGTGGGTTTACGTGCTCTATCTTCATTTGAACCACTGGTTGGTTGCTAATCAATGAGTTGGAAGAGGAGGGGGGGACCTGACCGCAAAGCCCTGGCAGACGTGCACGTCCCGCTCAGCCCCACAGTGTTCAGTGTTGGGTCCTCTGTGGAAGGGAAAATGCCTGACGCTGGAGCCATGCCCCTTCACTCGCCCCACAGACCAGTGCATAGTACAAATAGCCTCAGGAGCCCTAGTTTTACCGTGCACGTGCCCCAGAAGTGCATCCTTTCCTGCTCTTGACTTGGTCTCAGGAAAGAGGGCAGCTAAGGACCCAGGATACCACTGTGGTCAGTTTAAATTGATATGCTTTACTGGAGATGATCAATTTAATACCGAATATTTTGTAACCAGACACTCTATTTAAAGACCTTTCTCCAAACAGTGGCAGCTCATGACTGCAGTAGGTTGGGACTGGCTTGCCATATGCTCAGTTTGGCTTTAGTTCAATTTCTTGATCTCTTCAATGATTAGCACCGAACAATAAGTCTTGATGGTGACCTGTTTCATCATGGTTACTGAAGGGAAGAGTAAATATATTTTGATCCTGTTGATGAGTCAAGTAGAGTCCAAATTTCTATCTCCAGCACAAAGCCTGGCTAAGCACACCGCTTTCAGTCTCCAGACTTAAAGTGGTGTAAACGGTATAAACCAGAACAGAACCGTAAGCAGGTTTTGGCAAACGCAGCAAATGCTGCTGGCCAGAGCCTGCCTGCTGGTTACATGTGTGCTGAAAGTGTGGGGGCAGAACAGACCCCTCGTAAAACTTGTATAAGAGCTGGCAAGAGCCCAGCACTGCGCAGCAGGGAGCAGGGGACCCGTGGCAGTGACAAAAGACTCTCATCTCCCAGCCCTATACGACAGAGCCAGCACATTATATTTTCCTATGCAGACCAGCAAGCCTTGCACCTCCAGAGGATGTTGCACAGGCTCCCTTCTCATCGGGAAGCTCCCCAGGGATGTTTACCTCCCTTTCTGCTCAGCACTAGGTTTTTCAAGTGCTCTGCCCATGCAGCCGAGGCCAGATGTTGTGAAGATTTCTGCTCCCAGATACATACCTAAATAAAAGCCAGATATTCAGAGGCGCTGGTAGTTCCCCCTGTGACATTTTAAACACCAGCCGATGTTGACGCTGCAGTAAGGCTGACTTTGAGCAATTAACACAGCATAGTCCTGTAGTTTTAAGTCTATGTAGTTGTGATGGGTTGACCATGGCTGGACGCCAGGTGCCCACCAAGTCGTTCTATCACTCCCCCCCCCTCTTCGCTAGA
>JANZLQ010000079.1:80772027-80799559 GCA_026212715.1 Elanus axillaris | reverse complement strand
TTCCAGCAGATTCTCACAGAAGCCACCCCTGTAACCCCCCCCCCACTACCAAAACCTTGCCACAGAAAACCAATACAGTAGTTAATATTCCCTCCTTACTTTAAGCCATTTCAACATTCATTTCAAGCTGTTCCAAGTGCACTTGGCTCTTTTGTTCATGTGTCTGTACTATCAGCTGTGAGAAGTACTATTAAGTTGAAAATAACTTTCATAACAGGTAGGAATCCCTTCAGCAAAATCTGTTTTGCTTTAATCCTCTTATTTCCTTTTCTCACCAACATCACCACCTGTTGTTTCTCCCATGTTCCGCCAATGAACTGGCGAGATTTAGCTTTACTATGGAAAAAGGACTGACGGGTGTCAGAGGTGTTAAGTTTAGCATGTTTGTTAAGGATGCTCTTTTATCTGAATCGTTAGAATCCACGCTTATCTACCAGAAAAATACCATCTGAAGTTTGGGACAAGAAATAAATGTTTTATTTAACTAACTACTTCATTGCAAAGTTTTTCTCAAAGCATCTGTTTCCCACTGGCCACTCAAGACACCAATTCCCTGGCCTAGTCCGGTGCCATTATTCCTAGGTTTTTCAACTGCCTTCATGAACTAATGATGCAGTAGGTTCTAAAGCCGTAGCACAGCAGTGATGTATACAACCATATACAAATCCAAGGCATCAGACATAACTAGAAAAAAAGATCGGTCGAGTCAATCGCCCACCAGCTTCTGCCATGTTACATTGCGCCCACCACCATGACACTCGGATTTGTGCGTTGCCTTTGAAGTGAAATAAGCACAAGAGTTCCTCCCTCCTACACATGCTAGAAACCATTATAAATTCCCACACTTGTAAAGAAATAACAGCTCCTTTTGTCGTTAATTAACATTACTACATAAATAACAACAATGGATAAGAGAAACAGGCTTCCTTCCCCAACAGAAAGCACAAAGAGAAGACAACACTTAACGTGTTCTGCACGTTACTTGCTCTTAGAAGTGCCCTGCCAGGTTTAGCCTCTTCCCTTCAGTTAATTTATTTATCAAATGACTTAATTTTACAAAGTTAATTCAGTTTATTACAGAACCCGTTGGAGTGCATTCTTATCTGAGCATGTTAGATCTATACACAACTCCCACAGCAAGGAGATGAAAGATGTGTGTACTTGTACTTCTATTAAAAGGAAAAGTAAATCTCCAAAGTTTCTATGAATATACAGAGAAATGAACCTTTCAGAAGAGGACAGGAAAATAAGAAGTGAGAAGGAAACGCATTCCTATTTTTCCTTCACACACAACTGCGGCAAATAACAAACACCCTGTAGCACCTGACATGCAGGAGTACCCAGTACTCCCAGTATTCCTCCAGAATAATTTTGATGGTCTGCGTGAGAGAAGATTTGCAAAAATCTCCAGGTTCCTTCCCCTTAAACAAAGATGAAGAGAATGGAACATTTGGTAAAATCATCATATTTTGCAAAAGTCATCATAGAGTAACCGCCTGTATTGTATCAGCAAGATGTAACCTCAGTTAAATCACATTTGGGGACAATGTGGGACAGTTTGGGCAAACAGAGTACTCACAGTCGAGATCCACATACTGCAGTGAGCCTCCTCACCATGGCATGAGTACAGCCCATGGGCTCCCAACAAAAACAGGGCCAAGCTTTGCCCGGTGGAAACTCAATCCTCACGTGTACGTGAGAGAACAGAAGAAGAGTAAGGGGGACAGGAGAACAACCTCTGCCAGAAGACCTCCAATGCTACCAAGTCTGTCCCCACACACCTCTGCTGAGGTGCTTCCTCCTGCCTTGCTGTGCCCTGGAGAAGCAGGGCAGGATGCAAAGCACCTCCAACACGGTCCAGTACTGCAGCTACAAGGAGGATAGAAAGACTGCTAAATACAAAGGCAAAAGGAAAACAGCCTGACATAAGTCAGGACAAATCCAGAATTATTTACAAAATCCAAATAACACCGTCTCAGATGCTGTTTCTCGTCATTGATCCCAGCAAAAGCAGTTTCTCCCATTCTCATCAAGATCACACACCTTAGATGTCTACCTAGCTGTGCGTTTAAAGTCATGTTTCTCTGCAAGCCTTGTATCTTCCACAGGCTGCACTACAGCAGCCTACCCCAGACTAGGAATGCATTTGCTCTTGTGTCTAATCCCTTCTTTCAGGTTTCCTTGGGGCTCCAGCTAAATTCAAAATCTTTCCCCTCAGGCTATTTTGTTCCTTGACTTAATTAGAAGGCAGTTTCAGGCCTCCTCCTGTACTGCCAACTGCCACAGCCCACAGCACTTCAGCAAGTATTCACAAGGCATCTACCTTTCCCAAGGTCAAACACCCTCCTGCCCAGCCGGACCACGTGCAAGTCCTGTGCGATGCCCTTTTGCACAACACGTTTTATATTTTGTACCATCAGCAACCACACCGCATACAATCATATAACAGGGATTCGTGCATGGGGCTCATTACCATCACCTCTCAGTCAGTAATCGGTCACTCTGGGAGCAATTATGGGCAGGGGAGTGACGGACACCTCACTCCATCTTTGAGAGATGCCACGGCAGGTACTAGAGCTGAAGCAGAGATGAAAATTCTCCCTACACATTACGCTTCTGGTCTTTGATTCACATCACTATCCCTATCCACAATAACCCTTAAACATCTGGTTAAATCACACCAGCCATCGATTTCATCTGGATTTAGCCACCAGGGAGCAGATTTAAGCATTGCCTAAGTATGCTACAGGTGGGTAGTATATGCAGGACTTCCCTGCCTCGTACAGCCTAGATTAAACGCACCAATCATTTGACACAAGAAACCAATGTCTATCTGAGAAAAAGGAAAGTCTTCTGTAAACTCTCTTTTGTAAGGGCTCCCACATAGCTGGAGGCATTGGTCTGGCCTCCCTCCACCACCCTATGGTTAGTATTGTGGAGTCCAATTGAGCCACTGATTAGACTGTCATGTCCCTATTTGCATATCACAGCTAAAGACACTGTTATTAACCCACAGCCTGGTACAGGCAGTTCAACTTGGAAGTCATCGCAGCTCCCTCACTACCTGGAGCGCAGTCTGAGGAGACAAGAATCAGGAAAGGAGGAAGAGTTCAGGTTCTTGCCAGTTGTTTGATGAGTAAACTGATGGGAAGAGGGAAGATCAACCTTTCTGTCACGGTGCAGAGGTAAGTGTTAAAACAGTTGCCCTGTATCCACAGCTGTATGGCTCAACATCTGTTATTTCTATATTCCAGGTAGAAAATTCACATATGCTGCTTCCAACACGCAGCACCTGCCTCATTTAAAAGATAAAACAGACAAGATAATTAAAAATGTGCATTCATTTTAAAGGCAGCTCAACCAAAACAAGTCATTTTGGGGAAAAAAAAAAAAGGCAAATAATAGCCTTACCTGGAAGCCAAGTCACAAATGAATTAAATAGAAGTTGACAGAGTACCATGATAATCTTTAAAGCTCTAATCAGAAGTTGACTTGAAACAGATGCACCTCCATAAAGGCTTTTTCCAGGAAGTACCTACTGCAAAACTCTTATCAGCTGAAAGTAAAATTCTCCCAAAGCATGTAAGGAAGCAGACAATGGTGCTGACAACAGCTGGTAACAAACACATTTTTCTAGTTCTCAGCCATTCTTGCCTCTTTGAAGCTGCACAGGAATTTCTCCCACTCCAAAGCCACCATCTCAGGTTCAGGTGCTGGTTTGTGGCAGATGTAGCCATATGACCCAGAAAATCGAAACCAACACCGCAGACAATGATGCTGTGCTCACAAAGGCAGCCCCTACACCAACTAGAACACACAAAATAAATATCATAGAACGGTTTGGGTTGGAAGCGACCTTAAAGATCACCTGGTTCCAACCCCCCTGCCCTGGGCAGGGACACCTTCCACCAGCCCAGGTCGCTCCAAGCCCCGTCCAACCTGGCCTTGGGCACTGCCCGGGATGGGGCAGCCACAACATCTTTGGACAACCTCTGCCAGAGCCTCACCACCCTCAGAGTGAAGAAAGCAAGCAATATTCAAAGTTAACAGCTGATAGTGGGGTCCACCACCATCTCCAAGAAATGTAATTTAACACTTAAACTGTCACATCATCTTACTTTAATTTGTTACAGGGCTATATTGCTGTCTGGCTGCTAAATCAAACCTCATTTCACTTTGCAGTCAATACTACTGTTGTTTGAATTCAAGCACTCACTGCTACTTTCTGATAACAATTTTCACAAGCTTGGACAGCACTAAAGGCTTGTTTCATAAAACCAGAGAAACCTGCAGCTCCGCAGGAGCCGCTTCCACTCGGCAGACGGACACCTCCTGCTTAGGGCTGGACACACACCAGGGCAGCAGCAAGGAAACAGGGCATTGCTGTCACTAAATGCCACGCAACTCCACAACAAAGAGGTTTTACCTGAGAGTTATTCGTTTCAGCAGCAGGTGACAAACACATGGGGAATATAAAGAAACTACACAATGATTCTGGCTGGCATGGGTTGCTGGCGGTCACAGTGCTCTCGCTGCCAAAACCTGAGCCTCACTTGATGTTCCCATTGCTCTGGGCAATTATTTGCACCACTTCAGAGCAAGTGTAAAATACTCCGGAATACAAGTTACTTTGCAATCAATGCAAGCAGTCCTACACAAAAGGCAGGGAAGAAACCACCTCCCTGTACAGAGGCAGAAACCCTGCTTGGTCTTGACTGCCTGGGAAGCAGCTGGGGGAGAGGAAAGAGTCAGCTACCGACTGCTGTTTCTCAGCAGGCTTTCCAGGCAAGGATGCCATAATCTCTCCTCTCTAACATCACCAGGCCAGTTGCTTTCCAACACCACTTGCAGCTGAAAAGAGTTCCCTCTCCTATCCAGCAATGCCCACCAGCCCCACTGCTCGCCGGGGCCTGGCAGATGTGCTGGTCACTGAACCTGGTAAGGGCTGAGCATCAATCAACACACAGCTTGCTCTCCCTCAGCCCCGCAGGAGGAACACAGCTAAATGGCAGAAAAAGAAAAAAAAAAAAAAGGCAGTAAATGGTCGCACTTGTTGTTCGTTGCAACAGAGACTTCTGAAAGCACCAAGGCAGGGAACCTGCTGAGTAAAAACGTCGTTTCCACATAGTCAACTTTACCGGTGTAGTCCAACTTGGACAGAGCTCTAATAACAATAATCACCTTACTGAGCCTGAACCAGCTTGAGTCTTTAGATCAGACCTCCCTTTCCTTCTTCCTCTAATAGCACTGTAGTCCCTCTTGCCACAACAATAACATTAAAGAAATGTGTTTCTATCCAAACCAGCTTCCTATCGGTATACTAGAATTAGGTAGATTTTTGGTGAGGTATCAAACTGACAGCTACTAAAGGCACCATGGATGTCTTGAAACCACGTTAACAGTATTTTCCTCTGTAGGCAAAAGAAAAAAAAAGATCTGGCCATATCTTCAGAGAGAGATGTCAAATTGCTTTCAGTGAATTTCTGCCTTGCCCGTAAGTTTGACAGACACTGACTCTGAGTTTGAACACTCACATTTCAATACATTTTAATACAGTCTTTATGACTTCCCAGCTACTGCAAAGTCAGCATCCTTTTCCAGCTGCAGGGCTCCCACTTTTCTGGCTTAGTACCTATGGCATCAAGCTGAGCTTCGCTCAGAGGTGAACTCAATTCATTTGGTCCAAAATACTGACTTTTCCTTTTGCTTTCTGCTATATCTTCAGTGCCACTGATCCATGAAGCCCCCGCTGATCCCCCAACAAGCTTCACGTGAGCTCCAGTGACAGCCACATCACTGCACTAAGCCCGCGGCAGACTTCCATTTAAGACATTTAGGGTTCTCCAAAACTTTGAAGAAAACAATTTGTGAGCTGTATTTAACGACCACCTTTATAACGTAATGCACTTCCAGCCCTCTCCAGCCTACACTGAGCAAAGGGAGCTGCTCATCTGCAGAGGTGGAAGGAATCTGAAGGACTACTTGCCCTGAAGGGCTGTAAACTGTGCCATGCCAGAAAACACCAGTACACAACAGGGAGGCCTCAACGTAGCTCCTGGAATAACTCTTTCCCCTAAAAGATTTTGCAACTCTATGCTTATCAGCTAAATTAAGCATTAATGAAAAATAGAACAGTTTGTTTTCAGATTCTACAGGTTTCCAGTAATAAAGATTACTAATGCTTCATTTTGGGGCACTGGTTAGCTAATTTAAACTTTTTTCTCATTACACAGACAATTCATTTAATTTGAAGAGGCCAGGTTCTTTCCAATTTTATTAGCGTTTGGCCCTTTTCCAGCTTGTCTTAATCAAAACGCTCATTATTTTTGCCTGGCTGTTGAGGCTAATCTAGCTATTATACGGATACTAAATTGGAAGCAGAAGGGAGAATTTTGTTCCTACCAAGCAGCTGCATTGCTCTGTGTATATGAGCCCCATTCAGCCACATCCCACACAGAACTATTCCCAAACAGCAGCATCCCTGATGCTCCAGCAGGCTGTTATTGATGGAGAGTGACCATTTGCTCCAACACAGGGCAAGCTGCAGATCCTTGCTTTCTACAGAGGGAATAATTGCCTTTGCTTTCCCCATTGTCTTTTGGGAGGCAGAAAGGTCTAGCAGGTAAGAACAAGTTAAAATATTAAATGGCAAGGAGCAGGGACCTGGCTCGCAAGTTCTGATAGCAAAAATATTCCCTCTCCATCTCAGAGTGAGCCATGTTATCCCTCCTCACCTGCTAATCCCCACCACCCTCTGCTCCAAGCAGCATCTCTTTCCTCTCCCATAGTCCAAATGATTATCATATCGGGTTAAATGCAGAACAACAGTCTTCAAATTGCCACTTGTGAGATTTAGGCTTTCCTGTTTTTCTGAACTGTATCAATTGGTCTAATAAAAAATACTGCCTCCTTCACAAACCTGCCACCCTTCTGCTGTTAGGGAGTTTTTTCGCTTAGATTGCTTTCTAATAATTTATTTGGACGCAAGAAACTTGTTCGTGGCCAAGACCTGCATATTTCTGTTGTCTTGCTTCACTAAGCAGTCTTGCAAAGGCTGCTCTGTGCCACGTCTCTGCAAGTGGGTGTATTGCGTGTACACAGGCAATCCACAGAGCACAGCAAAAGGCAGCACTATCCTGCGCAGTTGGCGGGAGGTGGAAATCAACAGTCTAGTTCGTCCTCCCTGCTGGACTAGTCTGCAATAAAACAGCTCCCTGATCCGACAGGGGAGGGTTAGCTGGGAATCTAAAAGACAGAAAGGTAATCTGAGCCAAAGCAATGGTGAGAGGATGGAGTTCGCTCTGAAGGAAGAGCGGCGCAAGAGCAGGGAAGGAAGGAAAATGGAGCGCAAAAAAGCAGGTCTCGGGCCGTTCAGCGGTCTAGTAGTGAAACCTCTGGGGAAGACAGTGTGGAAGAAGGGAGCAGAGCAGGCAGGGAGAGGCCACAGAAACGCAGGCTGGCAAGGCAGCCCCACATCTCGGAGCACTGGAGGGTACAGCCAGGGCTGCTTCAGGGACCTCTTCAGTGGCCTTCATAGCTGGAACAAAAAGAAAGGGAAACAGGGCAGGGGGGTAAGTCCTGCAAGGAGAAGAATCAAGGACCCAAACTACCTCAGGATAGAGGAATGGCAGACACTGAGGAGGCAAAATGAGAAAAAGGTAATGTTTCAGTAAGGGACAGAAAAGGCAAAAAGAAGAGAAACTATAAACCCAGACAAAAGGAGGGCAAGGTTAGGTTATGCCCAGGTATTTAACAGCAGCTTTTGGAACAAGGAGATAAATCTTGCCAACAAATCTATGGAAGAGATTAGAGAATATCTATTCAGCTGGGTATCATGAAATTCAATTTGGACCCTTGGTACTTGAACCTTACTGATTTATTCCTGTGACAGGAAACCCTGCAGTCAGGGAAAAGCTGCAGACATCAAAACCCTTAAAGTTTTGTCTCTTACGTTTTCTTTTAAAGCAACCTAGAAAACCATCTAGCTGCAGTTTCCACAGGTGGGTACAAGTCTGATTCCTAATGACGGAGTAGTTGCGAGGGGTTTGCTGCAAAGTCAGAACTGTGTATCAAGCAGGGATTCCCCTTCTGTCAAGCTATCTCCTGTCTTCATTAATGCCTACAACAGTTGAATTGCGACTATTCTTGAGTTGTGAAGAATAAACCAAGCTACACGGAGCTACAAGTCTTTTGCAGGGTGGTATCTGAATTCAGAATTGCTTTTTCAAACTGCATTAACAGTGCAGAAAAAGAAATAGGATGCAATTCAAAATGGCAGTGGAAGTAGAGCATGAAGGTAAAAACGATCAGTTGTGCAAATACTGGATGAGGAATGAGAGACCGAACAACAGCTCCACAGAAAAGGATCTAAGGATTACAGCAGGTCATCGGCCAAACAGGAATTGGTTTCTGCTGTTAGGAAAAGGGTGAACAGATGTGAGAAAAGTAAGAATACATGAAATTGGAACATACTAAGACAACTAAAAAGAAAATCAGCAACAAACGGAAATCTAGAAAACAAAGCCCATAAACAAAACACAAGAGAGGTAGTTTAGTCCAGAAAAGGGAAATCTATGGAGAGACATAACAACTTTCCAAATAGGAAAAATGCTGACGCAAAGGAAGTGGCAGTAAGTCTTTTTTCCTGTCCTCTGCAGATAGTATATGAAGTAACAGGCTTAAGTTACAGAGCTAGAGATGCAAGATTTAGATTATATGTCAGGAAAAACTTTCTAACAGAAAGGATAGTTAAAAATAGGCATACATTGCTTTTCCCCAGTCCTCTGGGATTTCCCTCTTCACTTACAATTTTTGAAGATAGCTGCTTATCAGGAATCCTAGCAAACAGAGCCAGCTCTTAAATGCATTTCCATTTCCACAGCTAAAGCAAAATCATATTCAGTATGCGTTTGTCTAAGCCATCCTTAAAAACCTCCATTGGCAGATTCTACAACCTCATGAAGTAAACACTGCTTTCACTTAGAAAAGCAAGGAATTATTTCAGCCACTCTTCCATTCCAACTGTTAAAAGATTTAGAAGCAGCTATTGGAGTGCTCAATTTGCAATACCAAAAAGAAAGTAAGGTTCATAGCAGAAAGTAAAAACAAACCAAGGAGGATACAGCACACTGAACACAGCTACATGCTTTTGAATCCACTCTAGTGTCCTTCACGACAACAGTGCTGTAAAGACAAGTACAATAGGATGCAGGACCAAAAGCACTGCATGTGATCTATGTGTCCCAGCCTCCTCCTCCTCCCTTTGCTACGAGCTAGATTTGGGATTCTCCAAGGAAGCCCCAGGTGGCAGGGACAGACCCTCAGACACCCCAGGAGAGGAAGGGACTTGGCAGGATTGAAATCCACCACCATCAGCGTTTCCAGCCAAATGGTTTGGGAGAAAGAGGATATAATTGAGATAAATAAACATGCAAAATGTTGTTTAAAACAAGATACATTCATTATATGTGTGTGTGTACATCTAGCAGTATGAATAACTAACACTGTAATTGCAGACCAGGAAACAACTGAATAGACACGATTCCGGAAAAAGTATCTGAAAGCTTAGCTGGGGTTTGAAAGAGGGAATCACTTCAAGTACCTATTTGCATCTTTAAGGGTGTGCATATTTTTGCATGACAAGTACCAAGCTGTGGTACAAACTTCTCAGAAATCCTTTTCAGCAGGCTGCCAGCACTACCATCACTTGTACAGACACCATTTCTACAAATAGATCCATATGACTTTCCGTGTATAGCTGCATGCATGCTGGCCCCACAATACAATTGGCAGTCACCCCCTGCACAGCTGTTTTTCCATGGGAAATCCTTCTTCTGCTACAGATCAATACAATGGAAGGCAGATACAGCCCCAGCCATGGCTCTCAGCATTTGCGTACTTTTGGAAAGGTTTTTGTGCCAGAAAACAAGATAACCTTCAGTCAGGTCCAGTTAGACTGGCAGATCAACGGAAACATCCTGTGCTTTGTCTCACAGAGCACAGGTAAACCTCACATTCATTCTACATTTACAGTCCTCTCCAGGCAGTATGATAGCATTTATTTTTGCTGGATCCTTGAACATAAACAGAAATCGGGGCATGGGGCTGGCCTATCACACCACATTTGCCCATCTCGCTCCCATCTGCACTCAGGTGTAAGCTTTAGGGCGCAGTACAATATTTTGGGGGGAAGAATAGAGAGCAGTGACCAGATGGATAGGGGCCAGGGGTTGCCACTGCGGTCACCTTTTACTGTGTCTCCACATAATACTCCACAATAACTGCAAAGGGACACCCACACTCCGCAGGTCAGCAGGAGCCCATAAACCTGGTTGTCCCATTGCCCTAGACTGCCATACCAAAGAATTGATGGAGCACAGACATGAGCTCTGGAGGGAAGTGGAAAATGAGTCAGTGCAAACCTTCACAAAGCTGCCAGGACTGGCCAACAGTTAATAGAGTTCCCAACAGCCCAGATAGAGTTTGGATGGGAAGAAAGGCTCTCCGTATCTCCCAGCATCCAGGCTACGCGTGTCCTTTTCCTCCAAGAGTCTGAGCCTGCTCACCTTCTCACAGCAGCCTGCATTGGCAAACTGAGATCCTTAAAAAATGCTGCAAGGTGCAGTTGTCCTAGCTGGAGGCGAGGAAATCCTCCTCCAGTTTTCCAGGGGTTCACACTGCAAAATGTTTGATGCTGGCTGGCACTGAAATCGGCTCCCTGGAGCACAGCAGCTTTCTGGGTAGCATCTCTCAGTGAGGAAATCAGTTTGCTCATAAATCGGGTAGGATCTCTGCCTTGATTTGTCTTTAACATCCAAACCCTCCCAGAGTGCTTCTGCCACCAGTTCTTGGGCCAGTGATTTGGAGAAGAGAAGGACACAACTCGTTTTTGCCTGACTTGTAAAAGCATCTCATATTTAAACAGGCATTGCTTGCTAATGTTTAGAGAAGAGGAGAGGGCTGAATTCAAATTAGTCAGAATTTACTGACAAACATTCCAAATAAAACATACAACAAACCCAAGGGAACAGTGATTGCAATTTTATTTTTTTAATGAATTGGGTTTTGAAGTCATTAGCTTCTTGCCATAAAGCTCTGTTCTGGTAATTCACTGCTACCATTTTTTAAATAGTTCTATAAAAGTAAATGAATTGCTGGAATAAAGTGAGCTATATTTTTTTCCCCACTTCTCTGAAAGGCTCACATCTCAGCTGTTTTTTTTGTTTTTTTTTTCTGAGGGGCTGAGCTTTACCCAGGTGCTTCAGCTCTGACTAGAGGGCTTTTCTTTCCTCACACTATTTCTTGTTATGGTCTCAATTAAATGAAAGTCTTTTGCTTCATAGCTTGGCTTGACAGATGTTCTTTCCACAGACAAGTCCTGGTACAGACATGCAGCTCTCCAAAGTATTACCCCTGTGCTTCCAATTGCATCGATTCATATGAGCAGTCAAAACTCACCATCACTGGTTACCATGCTCGTAGGGGAATCCAGGGAAGCAGTTCTGACAAGGACCATCTAAACATCACCTTTACAGAAATTTGCACCAAAACTTGGTTATTTGGAAGAAAGCAAGATACCCAAGTGGTATTTTCACTGGGTGTCATAACAGCTAAAGAAGAAAAAGAAGAAAAAAAAAAAAAGGCAGCAGAAAACAGTGTGCCTGAAGGGCTGGCTGTCACCCAACTCTGTTGCACACCTTTGTCATCAAACAGATTCAGTACCTGACCGCCCCACTCAACCTTATGCCCCTGGTGTGGGTGAGCAGGATCATTTTCCTTCCCTGCCCTCCATAAAATTTGGTGGACACGCATGCCTTTGTACATCAGCCAGCTACTGCAGAAACTCCAAGGGCTGGATCCAGCCCACCCGGGTTTGAACTTTCAAATACCAAGAAATGAAGTGCCCTTGCCCCCAACAGGCAGGAACACCCTTTTACAAAGCCAGGTCACTGCACTGGCACAAGCAGCACCAGCAGAAAAGGCAGCACAAAGAGACATGGAAAAAGGAGCACAGAAATCAGCCCCCTCCCTCCATCCCTGCCTGCATCAGGCTGCCCATATGGCTCCCCTGCCTTTCCCCAGCTTTGTCGGCACCCACCTGTGACGGTTATTAATGACCTAAGCTTATACACACAAAACCAATTTTGAGTATGTTCTCTGAATTTCAAAGCCTTTCCCCTACCCCATCCTTGTCGTCTACCCTGCATTTAAACACATCTTCATACTGCCTGGTTTTTACCTCCACCTCTTTTTGGGCAGGCTGTTAAACTTTTCCCCCCCTAAGGGTTTGTTAACCCTTCAAAAAAAAAAAAAAAAAAATCAGCCTAGATAGTTTTAAACAACTGAACCATGAACCTCTCCCACATCCTCCCCAGTCATTTAACTTGACGAGAAGCTTTTAACACCAAGTGCCTCACCATTGCAGCCTCCTGGTTGTCTGGCATAACTAGTATTTTTTTATTATGAAGTTTTATGAATTCTGTATGGTGTATTGTACTGAATAAATGTTTGCTAATGCTACAACGAGGGTCTTGCATGCCTGACTTTGTTCAAGTCAAGGAGCATGCGGCACACTGTTTCGTAGCTCCGCAGAAGGAGCAATCAAGGCTTTTGTGGCACTGCAGACAATGGGGACAGGCCACATGTTGTGCTGAAGCTCAGCCTGAACTGCAAACAGGGTGATGGAGGGAAGACCCCGCTTGCAGACTCTGCATGCGCAAGGCCAGCCACTGCCACCTCCCTTTCGGCTTTCTCCTAACGGAGAGTCTCCTCTCCAAAATAAAAAGCGTGAAGCTGTTCCCTCACAGTACTGAGGGAAGATGTTATTCCTTGACTCTCATGAACAGCAACAACCAGAAAGTAACAGAAATAAGAGGTAGAAAAGCTAATAAATTTCTCTGGTTTAGTTTAGTGCCAGCTATAAATGACTCCCTGAAGAATTTTATCCAGCACAGCTTCAAGCCACAGGATTCAAAGCAAAAAAACACATCCTAACAGGAGGTTATTCAGCTGTTTCAAGGCTACTAAACATGGAAAATACTTAAATGGTCTTGGTTCTGCAGCAGTACATTTGCTCCATTTTCAAAGTGGAGTAAGCAGAGCCACACAGAAAGACTCAGGATGAAGCTGCCGTCAACACAGGACACGGGCACACAGGGACCTGTGCAGTGAATGCTCACACATCACTCTAACACATGCTAATAAGCCACACAGAAACGCAGGCAATGTGGGGAGGGGTTGGGAAACATTTTGGTTTGTTTTTTTAAACTCAGCCTATTTTGGCCCTTCGCAACACAGCCGTTACCAAGGTATCTGAGCACTGTCCCCTGTTCTCCATGTTCCTTGCTCTAGGGTACAGTGTCCTGGCAGGGTTCAGTTTTTTTCTGTAGTTACAAATCATTATCGCTGCACCTATGGAGAGCTGCTGATGCGCACCTGCCGATAGCCTAACCTCAACGAGGCACTTTCAATTCATTAATGTTCCTAACATCCAGCCTAATCTTTTAAGGAAAAAAAAAAAAACCACAACACTTTTTTTTCTAGTTATGGTTATCATATATTTGAGACCTCTAACCCAAGCCACACACGGGTTGAGTTTGCATCTGCAATGTGGTTGCAGGCTATTACGCTCTCAAGCGCAACTACCTGCATTTTTTTTTGTGTTTACATTTAGCCAGTATTGCTCAAGCCCAGGAGCCAGCCTTTTAATGCTACGAGTTACACCGTTTTCTTCCAAGTCCCCACATACAGTACACTTGTTTATGTGTAGTACGTAAATAAGACTGCAGCTGTTATGAATAACCTCTACCACCAGCACTGAAGCCCAGCTGGCCTGACTCGCCATCCCTGCCCTCCTGCCTTTGGAGGAGCAGCACGCCTTTGGCTCTATTATTAGAGAGCCTTTTCCATATTAACTAGATGATTTGAACTATCAGTGCATATCATTGTAACTGGACTAATAATACCCATTAGTTGTATTTTGATAAGATTAAGACTTTTATTAGACTAATATATTCAAAACACTGCGTTCAGGGTGTGTTCCTTTTTGTCCATTAACAACATTTTGAGCATAACACAAAATTACTTTTTTTATTTCCAAAGCTTATGCCAATGCTACCCCAACACAATTCCACTAGTAACTTAAGATCTTATTCTGATTAACTCGCACATTAAAAGCAGCAGTATCAGACCCCATATTTTCCTATAATCTATGCAAGCAACAAGAAAACAGCAACCGAGTTAAAATGTTGCAGTGATGAGCACCATAACAAGACCCTACGCAAAACAGTATAAAACAGTTTAACTTGACAGTTAATCCTTGCGTTTGCTGCTTGTTTCCATTTCCCCATCCCCACCTCAGACAGAGAAAACAAATACTGCAACTGCTGTTAATTAAAGATTTCTTTAACAACAAACATGCCAAATAAGCCACTTCGCACATAGCGGGGCATGAACTCTATTCTTCACATGCAGCAAATTGTGCCACCCAATAAGTAGCATTAAAATGGTAATGTTAGCTAGCTGAGCCCTTAATTGGCTGAATCAGAGAGCCAGGAGCATGCTTGTGCAATCAAGAGACCCCTGTCTGGCCTAAATGCTGAGTTTTAAACAGATGTCTTAAAAAGAAAAGGGGAGGGAAAAGCTGAGGGAAGGGAATATAAAAGGATTTTGCAAATAGGCTAATCTCAGCCTCTGTATGCATAGATGCAAAAAGAAGATACTCTCCCCCAATGCTGCTTTGAAGTCTTTTGACCTGGACAGCATGGATCACAGGTGGCAGCTTATGCAGGCACCCTTACGATAGGAGAAAATAAATTCATAGACAAAATCTTCAGGGTAAACCTTTTCTGGCTATAGTGTTGATAACACTTGTTCAGTCTTATGCCAAGACTATCTAATGCTGCTTTCATAAATGAAAGGAAATTTTTGCCATATGACTTCCATGGGGAAAAAAAAAAGAAAAAGAAACCTCTCATATATACACATTGTAACTTACAAGGACCTGGCAGTTTAGCTTGTGAAGAGTCTCTCATTTCTTCCCTGTATCCCCAAAATACATACTTTTTCTTTTTACGCATTTCCAGACTCTGTGGAAGAAAACCAGATTGCAGTGTTGGAGGTGGGAGATAGATTTCTGCTCATCTTTTCGGCTTCTGTTTACTGCCTGCTTTGGTTAGCAAAAACTTTCACTGAATACAAGCTTCAAAGAGGAATTGCCAAGTTTGATGCTATCCATAAGCGCAGAGCAAGCTCCATCCTTCCTGCCCTCTGTTATCCAGCAGTTCCCAACCTAGAAAATGCCTCACTGCTTTTCTTCTTCAGGGTGGGAGGGAAAAGCCATCTGCATGCCAGGGGACCCAACACAGGGACCCCCAGCTCCCAGAAAGAGTGCAGGGAGAACTAGCCCAACTCACCAGGACCCTCCCTCCCAATGGGTAGGGAAGCCCTGGCCCTTTAACCTCAAGTTTTGCTCCCTTCCTTTCACATGAGGACCATATCTTTTAAATAGGGATAAAAAGACTAGCAGGGAAGAGACAGCTTCCACGGGCCAGATCCAGGGACAGGGCTAGGAAGAAGCCCGTGCAGCAGGTGGGGATGAGCCCCAGCCCAACTCTGCAGGGGGCACAAAGGGTCTTTGGGGGACTCCAAGAGCTCTGCAGAGGGCTCCTGGACTCTCTTACACCAGAATCAGGGCAGGAACATCCCAGCTAGATTCCAAAAGCCAGGAAATAGAAGAGCAGAGTTGCATGAGAGAAAAGGCTGAGTCCCTTCTGAGCAAAGAAGGGGGTTACAGCGTGTACAGCATGCAGTCAGCAAAAGGTGTTTTGCAGAAGTCAGTGAACCCATGCAGAAGTCATCTGCACAGAGTTACAGCATGAGATGAACATTAATCGACAAAGCACACAACACACAAAAACGCCACGCCTCGGTTGCCTGTGCGCAGCATGAGGGCAGGTGAGCTGCACAGGAGCAGAGTCCTGACCAGGTTTGTACCAAGGACACCACATGGCGAGATCTCTGCAGGTGCAGGGACCGAGTCACTCCTTACAGCTATTTAAGAAAGCATCTGGCAGCAAAGACAAGTGACACTCCTAAATGACATTGCTGGTTCAAGTTCCTACGAAGACAACAGAAATTATTCTGAGTTACAAAGCAGTGTCCTAACAGAGAAAGCGCAGCCCATGCAACTGTCACTGGAGTCTTCAGTTAGCAAAAAAACTTCAAGGACATGTAACAGTATTAAAAGAGCCTTCAAAGACATAAAAGTTATAGATTTGCATCTCTTAACCCAGTATTGCAGCCATGATGGAGGTACAGAAAGGAGGACAGAGTCACATGTTGGTCATCATCTTCGTAAATTAGAAGGAATTGACCACAAAATTGGAAATCAGCTGTTTCTTGAGTGCAAGTGATCATGACTTGATTACATTTATTATGTGAAAGGAAAGGATATTCTACACCGTAATCACACACACAACTTTGAAAGGGCCAATTTCAAAGCTCAAAATGATAAGTCAAATCAGTGAGGATAAAGAAATTATTCTCTGTTACTTTGTGCTTTAAAAAATCCACCAAAAAACCTACCTAGATTCCCAACAAACCACAGGTTCACAAGAGGAAAACACATCTCTATTTTTGCTTTATAATAGTCTCGCCAGTCTTCTTTAAAGGGAAAGCAACTAACACAAATATTTTTAATTATTTAAAAACTCAAGAGGAAGCAAATGGTAATCAATATGTGACAGAATCTGGGAACTGTAGAGTACAGATAAGGGAAGTAAAAGGACAATAAAAAGAAGTCTGTGACCGACGTAATTGAAGCAATCTGGGATGTTATTCTTTCCAAAGACACCACCTACATCTTACTAGTAAATGAATCCATTTAGTGGATTTATCCATATTAGTATAGCCCATTACTAAACACAAGTGGTAGAACTGATAATAGAAAAAGGCAATAGTGTTCAACAAATACTCACATCCCACATCTGGGAAAGAGCCAGCCAACATATGGCTATCAGAGGATGAAATACACAACATCATCACAATTACTTTTGGAATGTAAAAATATCAACTATGAAAGATTATACCATATTACCCTAACTTCATCTTGTATTAATGCCTATCGACAGGAGCTTAGAGAAACTAGTGTTTAGTTTCCAAAATATCTTGCCAGCATTAAGGTATGTTTATTGGCAAAGACATCCTTCTTAAACTTTGTAGTGCACAATGTCCGATTAAGTAAGGAGGACAACACCAAAAAAAAAGAAAATCACCTCAGGCCATGCTAAATGGATTAAACACATACCTGAGAAAGGGAATCCTCTCTGCCAGTGGAGCAAGCACATTCCCACTGCAGCTCCACATCAGCCATTCCTGGGAACATACTGTGCAGTGGGTTTCGGATCTGAGGAAAAGAAAACAAACAAAAAGTTGTCAGGAACTTTAGCTTCCAGGTACCACCAGAAACAAGAGAGCAATAAATAGGAGAGGTCTGCAAAAAACACACCATCTCCATCATTTGGCAAGCTGTGCAGCATGCATTTCCCATTGCAGCGCTGCCAAAGCGGCACGGGGGGCTACAGGAGGAGCGCGGTCTGTCCTGCAGCGCAGGAAACATCAGCCTGAATAAAGAACTGACACCGCAACCCAGTAACCCACCAGGCTAAGCCTGTTCTTCAGTGTGAGTGAGAAAAATCCTGAAAAGGAGCTCACGGGAGCACTACTTCAATATAGTAGGCAGCTCCGGTAGCCGTAACTCAGAAGAGAAGGTTTGGAAAAAGAATAGATATGAACAAAAATAATTACTAAGGAATTAATAACCGCATTTCAGAATAAGCCACAAAGGGAGTTTCTCTCCTTACGTTTCATAGGGGAAGGTTCAAGGAATGGTAACAAACTGAAATCACCAAATGAATAATAGAATTTGGACAGTCAGGGACGCCTCAGTCCCACAGAGTATATTGTCCAGTGGTCAACGTGGCCAACCCAGAGATACAGAAACAATGCAACCACCTCTACCACTGAAACAGCTGCCATAGAACAGCCATACCAGCTAACAGCTCAGGGGATTGGGCATTCACAAAGCACACCAAAGATCCAGATTCTCATCACCGTTTATTTCACAGCAGGAGATTCATCTGGACCTCCCACGCTAAGATGCCTGTCTAACCTGAGTGCTGTACAAGAAGCAGCAACGTTTCTTGTTCTGACCAGTAGCTCCATCCTGGGTATGGAAAGCCCTCCTTGTCAAAGCTGACATAAGCACCCCTCTGGAAAGAGTGGATATTTCAGCTAAAATATTCCATTAGTTCCAATTTCAAAAGAAAGCCCTGATTGCCTTTGTCCCAACAGCCCCACGGTCCCATCCTTCCTCTCTATAACAAGGTTGCAGATGGCACCTGGCTTTGCAGAAGTGAAGCACTGCCTTCACAATTAAGTGACCAGCACCACCCTTAATTAATCCAAAGAGGGATGGTGGAACACATCCAGACACAGAAAAGGCAATCTCATCACAAGAACGAGGTCAAAGAACAAGCTTCTATGTGAGCAAAAACTGCAGCTGAACTGCAACTGCAGGCACAAAGCCAACGCAACCGGTAGCGACCGCAGCCCACCTCCTGCAGGCAGGTTACTGATGGCTGCCTCCTCCGGCACAGACAGAGTTTCCGATACCCCTTAACCCAGTATGTCATTATCAGCCACACGCTCAAGTGGAGAACAACGAGGTGCCAGGGATGGCAAACAAATGGGCTGTGACAGAGTTAGACATGACACAGAATGCAGAGTGCAAAAATCAGATTTCCCCCAACCGCTGCAGAGCAATGCGGAGATTCTCTCTCTGGTGATTTATACCTTAATTTTGCCCGATAATGTCTGCATTTGTCTCTATACTAGTTATTAGCTTCCCCAAGGAAAGCAAAAATCAGAAAGCTTTTGAAAGCTCCGAGAGAAACGCTGCTCTTCCTTCCTCACCTAGCAGGTGTATTTATGGCATAATCCAAAGGAATAATTACTCCAAATGGTAGGCTATCTCTCCGTGCAATCAGCATGACTGTGTAAAGTTACAATCAATGCTGAAAATAGATGTCCCAGTATATGTCCATATGTCCATGAAAATATATGTCCATCTAACTTTGAGAAACCTGCTCCCCCCCCTCCTTATTTCAAAGTTGTAGCTGGTTTTGCATTGGAAATCAGAAGGCATAGCCACATATCAGGGCCCTCTTCCACAAAAGAAATACCTTTTTAAATTATTAATAGCCAAAGCACTACACTAAAATCAAATGCAGCCTCTGAGAAATACAAAGAAAGGTAAGAAAATGTTTACAGTAACAGAATAATCTTTGGAAATCAGTAATTGGTCTATTTGTTTCTCTACTCATACACAGAAGATACTGTGCATAGGAAGCTTAGTTACAAGTTCTTCCCTTTATTTGCAAATCATTAGCATTCCTCGGCATTGGGGGTTACCAGCAAATAGGTTTATCTGCCCCAATTACAGGAATCCCCAAAGAATTCTCACTTTCAAAACAGTTGCATAAAATATTAATTACTTGTATTTGGAGTAAATGAACATAAGCTAATAAATTTACAAATTCAATTACCACCAGCTATCAGATGACTTTTTATTTAATTGCTATGGATTGCCCTTTAGACATCATAATGAAATTAATAGAACATGCTGGTAATCAATAGTTACTGATTAATCGATTTGGAGCAGCTCTTACGAAGACTCTTTAACCCCCAGACGTCATTATTTATTATCTTATAATGCAAGAGCAGGCATACACGGGGCAAATAGATACGGGACATGTTTAGGAGTGCAGCAAAGGTACCTGGCTGTGGTACAAAGTTCAAGGTGTGGCATTGTGGGATTTTGCATATATATAGGGTGTCTCACCCTTGAAGGTTAAGTATTACACTCCTCATTAATATATGATCAAGGTCTTCTCATGAGTGGAATAAACAGTCATCCTTCATGGGTGATCTACTTCTATTTATTCAGTGAGGGATTTTTAAAACATTAAACTTCATCACAGTGTATCTGTTCGGTGCCTCTCAGTGCTTATGGAAAATATGTGCTATTTAAATATTTTCACATGTGCACAGACTTTCTAGGAATCTGCACACTGAAGTACAAAATTCGGAAACCAGTGGGAGTAACACATTTGATGCCAACAGTATATAGCATTTTGTGCTAGGTTAACAGTTGGACTCAATGATCTTAAAGGTCTTTTCCAACCTAAACGATTTATGATTCTATGATTTTTACGCTAACAGTAGCTTCCCCATCTAAAATGCTTGTGCCCATCATTAGAGCACAAACTTCTCTACTCTGTTGTAAAGGAATGCTGCAGAAATGAAAAGATCTTCCAATGAAAGAGTAACACCTTGATCTTAGATAGCTATAGTCACAGATTGCAAAAAGGAAAAACCTTTAAAAAGAAAGCAAGCAATGCCCTACAGACCTGACTCCAACCTACAAAGACCTTTGATTTTGCCAAGATCACTCAGCAGTGCAGTTTTGATACTGCACCATATCTAGCAGGCTGCACTGCCCTTTGCAGAGGGCACAGCACAGGGGTGCACAGCATCACCTCTCCCATCACGGTGCGAGGCCACAAGGTTAGCACGGATCTTTGGCAATAACGGACCAGGCTTGCCCCTTCTTCTCTCACCAAGAAGCAGCGATGCAGCTGGCCTCCTGCAGGTCCTTCTCCTTTTAATGCATGCAACAGTTCAGCGGATAACATTCAAGTTAGAAAAGGCCAGTCTTGGCCCAGAAGCCCAGTAAAAGCCCTTACTTACAGACAACTTCAGCAGTGAAGACCTCTTGCATCACCCGTGGCTGCCGCCCAATTTCCTATCCAGCCATACTCCCAGCATCCCCATAGCTACTTCACTTGGCAGGCGGCCTGCCCAATTTTTTGGCACCTGCATCTCAGGGCAAACAGCTCTCATACCAGGGACTCCAGGGCTGCTCTGTAAGTAACTTATTATGAATTAGTATGAAACTAAATCCAAAAGTAATGGGTTTTTTTTAACGTAGTGCCCTCCATGAATAGGAACGGTTTCTCTCCCTGTCCCCCACGCCTCTAACAAGACATTGCTCACATCAGGGTGGTGAGAGAAGCAGCAAGACCTGCACCCACGGAGGCAGCTATCCCCATGCCCACAAATCCCTAGCTGAGTGAAGGCCACTTACCAAAATAACAGACAGGAGGTCACCTCTGTGCAGGAGAGGGGACAGGGAGGTGAAATTAAGAGTATTGGGTCAGCCTGCAGTTTTCTGGTGTCCCACCCCCAGCCTGCACAGCCCACATCTCACCTTCCAGAGATCTTAGCCACGATGCTCTCCAGCAGAGAAATGTCATTGCTTTGCCCATACAATAAAGAGCCAGAGAGCACTAAAGCTTTCCCCCATCCAGCAGGCTGGGTAGCTAGGTCCTGTGAATGGCTATGGTGTGCAGATGCTGATTTTTTTAGGCTTTCCCTTTAAGGGAAAGGATCGCTTCACTGCCCCAGTCTGCTGGTCCTGGCAGCAGCACACCAGAAATCTGCACCGTTCACAGTAAACCTCCCCACATCTCCGCCAGGCAGGGCAGCACGATGGCCAGGGTGAGCCAGGCTGGCAGGAAGGTCACGCTAACCTACAGACAGTGTTTGCAAAACTACTGCAGAAGTGAAGCACAAAGCAGGGTCTAGGAAATGATGTAAATCGGGTTTGTCCATGCTGACAAAGGCTTCCAGAGCTTCTGAGGAGCTTGCAAATTCTCCCACGCCCAGGCACAGACCAGAACAGTCTCGGGATCAGAAAAAGTCTACACGCACAGACAGCGGGAAGGGGAGTGGGTGCTGTGCTCATTAGCACACCTCTCCAAGCCTGCCAGGTCAGGCTGTGGGCCCAAACTCCACTTTCACAAGGACTGCACAAGTACAGAAGAGAGAAGCAAACCTTCCAGCATCTCTGAAGCTGCAGGACAAGGTCATGAGATGAATTCAAAGAGCTTATCGAGGTTTAGCGTTTTCTCCTCAAAGAGGTCAAGGCGAGGGGTGGAGGAAGGTGAGGCAGGTGGATTTCAGTATTTTAAATGTTGGCAAATTTGCAAACAGATTCTTTGAAACACAAAGGCTTTTTTTACAGAATACATTTTCTGATGTTTAAAAGAAAGCAAGTACCTGGCAACAAAACCCTGAGCCAAATTATTGTTAACAGTGAAACAATAATTGCAGCAATAAATAGGATATGCTGAAAATTATAGCAGCCTGAAAACATTTACCCCATCTGACAATATATGGGACAATTTAGCTCCTGGTGAGCAACATAATTTCTGCTTTTACTATTATATAGAGATTCCTGCAAAGTAAAGTTGTCATACACATCCATAAAAATACATATATATATGGAACAAAGTTACTTCAGGGAGATGCACTTTTATCTTCACTAAATAAACTTTTTGCTGGATGCTGTTGTCCTCATTACCTAGTCATGCATTGTAACAACTTCCAAAGCTCTCCTTGTTTCTGGAGCAGGCTTTGGTTCACTCCAGGTGAAGCCAACATGTTATCAATTAAGAACATCAACTAAAATTTCACAGTTGCTTGTATTTCCATTATTATCACAGGATATTACAGCATACTGCCATGTGGCACCCTGCAATATGTCACATTTCTTCAAACGATGGTCGCAATCCTGCTAAATGCTATTTATAGCGCTGCGTATGCACAGAACTTATGGCACTGAGCTAGGAAAGATAACTTCCCACGGGTGCAAAGCTGCGGTCGGGCCCTTGACCTCCTGCATCTGATCACTGCATCTAACTAGGGGCTTATCCAAGGCTCCTTCTACACTCAGAAACCCTCAGTTCTTTGGTGCCTTTGAAAAATAACCTTCCTGTTTCAAAGCAAAAAGTCATAGCGCATTTATGCATGCAGCCACTGGGCACATCAACTGCCTGTTTCTCACCCTCTATGCAGATCTTTCCAGGTACCCCCTGCACAGCACAACAGAAAGTCCAAGTGTAAAGAAAAAAACAACTGGGTTTTCTGTTAGGAAAAAAAATCGTGCCCTCTCAAAACGTGTGCCTTTTCCTGCCATGGACTGTAGCCACTCTTATGGGCACAGGGTGATCAACCCTGCTTGCTTCATGGGAGGAGAGGAGCCCAGGCTTCATGTGAGCACTTGGCGACCGCTCAATATCAACATTCTGATTTTACGTGACCATAAGAAGCTCCCCCAGTGCTGAACAGAGTCCCTGTTCCCACAGACACCTCTAGATCCCAGCAGTCCCTGTGGTCAGGTGCAGGAGCCATGGGCATTGCAGCACCCACCTTTTACATGCAGGAATCCTTATTCCATCTAATCCCAAGTACTTGACAAAAAAGTGCCTCTCATTTTCATTAATGAAGGAAATTCTGGAGCACATAGGGGCCACAGCATGAATGTTCCCTTTATCTCAGCCCTATCACAGAAAACTACAGTCCCCTATCTTCCTCCTAATAACATCAGGAATCAGTAAATATTTGTACACGTTTTACAAGATGTAAAAACACCACTTTAATGCTAACTATCATCATATCCAAAGATAAGCATTTTAACTGTCACATTATTCCTGAAAATTGTTCTTTTTTTTTACTGTTTTGATTATTTTAGATATTAGACATTAGAAACTCTTGTTCCTTCAGCAGTTTAAAGTATCTTTTTTTACATTTGTATCATAATGTAGTGCTCAACTATTTTTCCAACTTGGTATCATTCTTCATCTCAGCTTGCTTTATTAGTCATGCAGAATGAGACAGAACTGCAGTACAAAGTAATTCACCAAAAACTGAATATACTAACAATGAGAAACAAGTACCGCCTTCATCTCCCAAGCAAAAAATGCATACATGTAAAGGGACAGAAAGAAAAGTTAAATCTAGGACACACGACCTTGCAGCAAACATCTCCTGCCCCAGACGTTTTAAAAGGGAAAGCCTATCCACCCTTTGAAGCATTTACAACAGGTATAGTTCATGGCACTAGACATAAATGCCTAAAAACAGCACTACAGGTATGACTTCCATCACAAGGTGAATGTAAGTCTACAATGAATCCAGACATGAAATATTAGAAGTACATATTCTGAGACAAAGATTCTAATATACTGCAGAGTAATGCTGGCAGTCCCAGGCAGAGTCTCTGTATCAAAATGCATGCATTTGCAGGCACCTATATGGAAAATAATACAAGTCTTGTGCACATTAGCTGCTCTAGGGTGGTTCTTGTTTACATCCGTCCAAAAACCTACATAGCAAAGATTTAACATTTTAGACAGGTGTATTAAACTATGCTATCCAAACAATCCATCATTTAAAAAAAATAAGCTGTTTACAGTAAACCGAGGAAAGCAACATGGATTTTTCAGAGTGCTGTCTCTTCAGATTGTGCATGCTGACACATCCTTGCTGTCACACAGACAACAGCCCATCAAGCCTGCTCATGTCAGCATCACTTACAGCTGTAACTCCTAAGGCAGCATTACAGAGGAGCTTTGGGCCTGCCACACAGGATCAAATCACTGCTCCAGCCCATCCAACGTCCTTTCTGCAATGGCCAGTAGCTGATGCTGATAAGGAAAATAATCCTCATCATGCCATTTCCGTATATAGTTGGTGTGGTCTGTCGTGCCTGGGAAGAAGTAGGAACATTTTTCCCCAGGGGCAGAATTACACCTCCAAAACGTAAGACTTTGATGCATCAATTGCACTCTTAACTAGAATAGCTACTACTGTTAGTAATGATCATTAGACTGTTTAATCAGTTCAAACTAAGCAGTAATTGTAATTCCTGCTAATGAGCAAGTATCTCGAGAATAGTCCTAATGTATAAAGCACACTGAGCCGCTTCAAACTCACAGGCACAGATGAGACGGAGACCTGTGGATAAGGAAATAATTAATGATTCCCCATGCCACAAGGACAGCTCTTCAGCCTCCACACGGCACACACTCCCCCCAAATCCTGCAATGCCGCTTATGTAGCAACAACTCGCTTTCTGCCCAAGACCATCTACGGTCCCTTTGCAAAACTTGCTGCTTTTCCAGCAGCTTCAGTTAAGACAGCAACTGTCAGTAAGGTCTCCCTACCTGTTACCTGGCAAAGCACCAGCTCCTTCCTCTGCATCCTGTTTGCGTGGCTAGGTAACAGCCAACGCTCGCCGAGGTTGGACATGCTGTACACACGGGAGATAGAAGGCACGACTGACATGGGCCGTGATGACTCCGTGGATGCTAAATAACCTGACCACTGTCCCCAGGAGGAAAGGCTACCAAGCCCAAGCTAAGGGAGCTCTGGCACATCCAGCCGTACGTCTCGGCCAACGCCACCTTTCCCCAGGGCAGGGAAAGCCCTGAGGAGCAGTGGCTATCCCCACCCAGGGCTGCTCCCTGCCTGCTGAGCTGCTCTGTGCTCAGTGCACTGCAAAGATTGGCCACATGATTTTTTCTAAACTGCACACAGGGTCAGGAGGGGCAGCCAGCCTCTGTTACTTCAGCCGAACCTTTACTTTCTCACTCTCATGAGTGAGACAGCTCTTATTGTCACTTTTGTCACGGCTTTCGTCTTCAGTTTTCAGTTTCCTTCGCAAGTTTTTTTTTTTTTTTTTTTAGAAAAAGAACACTTTTAACTCACACATTTGAGAATGATTTCTCCATTATTTGTAGATTTAAAAGGGGCAAGGAAAAATGGACTATCCAGTCACTACTTATCCCAGACCATGATAAACTGAATACAGCTATATCATAGAAAAATGCTCAGGTTGTAACTGATTGTAGCTAAAATAGGAGGGTATCGCTCCAGGTCACTTAGAAATAGGAGACAGCCCCATTACTGCAGGTTTACACCAGGCTAACACCATCCCAGTTGACAGACTTCCCCCTGATTCATGGTGCAGTAATTAAGTCTGAAAGTAAAGCTGTAAATTGGTCCAACATGGGCAAAGTAAAACATAATATAGTAATAGCATTAGCTTTCACTGCCACATTGTTGTGACCCATAAAAGTACTTTCAAGATACTGCATTTAATTAGAGTTTTATAGCACCTATGGAAAAACATGCTCTAAACACATCTAACATTGACTTTTGCACTTCCCTGCCCTTCGTTCCTCCTCTCTACTCTGTTGCTTTATGGTTCCCTTCTTCCTCCACCTCCTCACCTTTGAAAGACTAAAGTAATCATTCTTACTGAACAAGTAAAAATGTTGTGATGCATAAGAAAGGAAACTCAAAAACATCTCTGTCAAGAGAGACCAAAAGCTCTATTCTCTAGTTTATTTTCTAGATGTTATAAGAAAATATTACAGTGTAATAGGCTGGATGACTGCCACAAAGTCTTCTATATCTTTGCTGTACTTTTAAGGCTTTGTAAGGTCATCTTACAAAGGAAGAGCATGTAGAAGACTTGAAGAATTGTATCTGACAACAGAGGGCTGGTGTATGGTCGTAAAGGTTAAACCTGCCCTTGTTGACTTAAAAATGTGCTGGCAGGGTGAGGATCAGCCAGGATTCCCTGGGCAACCATGGTGAGAGGCCACTCCAACTGCAGTGGGGAGAGCAGAAAAGCAGGAGCCTGCGGCATATGCATGCAAGAAGTTTTAAGCCAAATAGAAAATGAGGAGACAATAAGACTTCTAGGCCGTGGTACCTCAACAACAGCCTCACTAAGTTGTTATGGGAATGACACACGTAGCCTGCCACGCAGCCAGCCTCGGACACAGTGGGTAAGAAGAGCCAAGAGCCGCCTTTGTCAAAAGAGAGCGAAAGGTTCAGCCCAAGGCCCTCAGCGGGGACGACCCCAGGCCAGCGCAGGGGTAAGTGGCAACTCCCTGCTGAAGGGACAGAAGGCATCCCAAAGGCAATCGGGCGTACAACACTGAGGTTCTATACATCTAACCTCTACGTTTGCTCTTCTTACCCTCTAACCACTACCAATTCAAAGAACCATGTTCTAAAATAAATATTTGGGCTATTTTCTTCCTTTTTTTGACCATAGGAAAGCAATTTGGTTTACAGAACAAGAGTTTTCAGAGTAAAGGAAGGATTTACAAATCTCTAAGGATTATGTGTGTGTTTGTGTGTGTGTATATATATATATAAGAAACACCTTTCAGAGCACCACACAGGCTGCTATGAAAAAAATTAACTCCATCCCAGCCAGACTCAGTTCACCATTATATGCTTATATATATGCACATATACATGTGTGTGTATATATACACATTCTGTGTTTGTATATATGTGCATATATATATTTGCACAGAGCCCCAGAGCCCATACATAGACTGTGGGGAAAGGCAGACCCTCTGGAAGATGACTCAGAAGACTATCTTTTCTGTCAACGAAATCACAAGCTGAGACTTCTGGTTTACCTAAGTCATATGCCTAAAGTATATGAATATTTAATAAATATTCCCTTATGTCGTGGTTTAGGGCCAGCGAGCAACTAACACCACGCAGCCGCTCACCCCTTCCCCCACCCCAAGTGGGATGGGGA
>JANZLQ010000079.1:80659238-80728446 GCA_026212715.1 Elanus axillaris | reverse complement strand
CCATCCCATGCCATGCCATCCCATGCCATGCCATCCCATGCCATGCCATCCCATGCCATGCCATCCCATGCCATGCCCTTTCTTCACTGCACTGATTCACATTAGGAAATTACTTAACATTAAACCACCCTGCTGCAGCAGCAACCGTGTCCAGCTTGGGCGGGCACTGTTCCTCCTGCAGTTACCCCCACGACTCCTGCATCCCCTTAAAGCATCCCAAATCAAAAGGTACAAAATAACAGTGTCAGTTCAGGTACTCGCAGGTGCAAATGAGCTCGGCGGCATCAAGCGATCCGTGCCAGCTGCAGACCTGGCCCACGAGGTTTTTCTTCTCTCCAGAGCTCAGGCTGCGCTCCACCATGCTGAAACAGTGAAGAGGCTTTTAAGCGTCCTTGTATTACACATCGGTGTACTTTGATGCCCTTCAGCTAGCTCACCAGGAAAAATGGCCTTACTGTTAATGAGAGCAAGGGCTCCTTCTTTCCTCAAATATCATCACGAGTCCTTAACAACCTCTTAAGCTCCGGAAAACATCCACCCTCAGCCTGGAGACCATTTCCAGCTCTTCTTAGAATCGCTTTGGTTGGAAAACACCCTTAAGTTCGAGTCCAGCCGTTAACCTAACGCTGCCAAGTCCACCCCTACACCATGTCCCTAAGCATCACCCCCACACATCTTTTAAATACCTCTGGGGATGGCGACTCAACCCTTTCCCCAGGCACCCCGCTCCAGCGCTTAATGACCCTTTCAGGGAAGAAATTTTTCCTAATATCCAACCTAAGCCTCTTGTCCCGCTACAGGCTCCCAGCACAGAACTGAGCACCCATAAGCCCCACGATAAATGCCACGAGCTCTGCGTTTGCACGTGACCATCTGTTTTATTTATTTGGAGACACTTTTCCACTCTCCAGTTGATGAGTTTTAATTCCCTTCCTTTACACACTCATTCATCAGAGAAATTAGCTGCTCTTTAACTTTGGTGTTGCCGCTTCCCCTCTCTTCACCCCATTCCTTGCTGCCGCCGGTGCAACTTACTTCTCCCCAGACATCGCTCGGGCACCGCTTTCCCCAGGAGCGTTGCCTACACGTTTTTCAGATGAACCTCTACCTCCTTTGCGCAGACTGAATTTGTCTCGCAATCCATTTGCGATACAGCAGAGATGCGAAACCCTTCCTTTAATAGCGCTTTGATGGAGCGATCCTTGAAAGGGGCGAGGGCTCGATGGAGCCAGCGCCGTGCGGCACAAAGGCAAGAATAAGGAACCACGTCAAGAGTATTGAACCCACTGGGAGCTCCAGCAACATCCCACAAGATGTAGCACCTGTATTATCTTTATTTTTTCATTCCTGAAAGCCCCTATTTACTCACTAGAAGTTTCCCTTTATCCCAACGCTGCAGGTCTCTGATAATTTCTTGCCGGCAAGAAACACGAGTGGCATCCAGGTCCTACGCAAGGAGGTGTAGCAGCTGGAGAGAGAGCGATTTTTTCTTAATAATCAACCCCATTTCACAAAAGTTTTGTCAAGATTTGGGACTGCAAATTGCCAGATTGTAATCGATAAACTGCAAAGGGAAATGAGAAATATTTCAAGATGCCTTTTTTTTTTTTAAAAAGGAATGAAAACACGGCAAGTACAGATCTGCAAAGTGTCACTTGGGAGAGCAGTCAAACCATATCAGGATAGGAAGGAGTGACAGGAACAGCTTTAGGTAATTTTAGATTCATGTAGCAGATCAATGAGAATAAGGAAAGCTGGTTTTCAACCAGAGGTGAGTTGTGTGTAGGAAAAGAAAATGATAATGGAAATATTAGAGAGGTAGAAAAGGAAGGCTGTCATGTAAAATCCCACGCAAAAATTGCCATTCAGGGAAAAAATTCCCCCTCCCCACACAGCCAGCGCTCTGCTAACCTGCCTGCTGAGGTCAGCCCAAGTCAGTTTAACAGAGATGTAGATAGGCTCAGAGGTAATAAGGTGTGTTATCTTGCCCCATTCAACCCTTAATATAAATGTTTCAACCAGCTATTTTCCATTAAAAATCATTTCGTAGGTGTACAAATCTCTTATGAAGTAACTTTGTGCCCTCCCAGTACCGTTCGAGTTTGACCATTTTTGGTGACCCGTGGAAAAAGAAGTTAAACTCTGAGTGGAGTTACTGGTAGTCAGTTAAAATTAAATTCTTAACCAACCCTTGTAATTTTGCTATTTTCAGGTTACTCTTCACACACATTTGATACTGGACAACATTCCGACAAACATCCGGATGGCTGTTCGGAAAACTCAGCCTCTCGTGCAGGCGGAGGCAGTGGGGATGGATGGAGGAGACGGAGGTTTGGGAACTACAGAGTTGTTCAAGAGACGCTTTCCAACGTGCCCACGCACGACGCTGCCCATAACCCCACGCCTGTCTGAAGGCAGACACTGTTGCCCTAATTTTTCTGGCATATCCCAGAGCTGCCAAGGGTAGTACATCCCAAGACACCTTCACCTCCTTTGTGATTTCAATTAAATTTATAGCACATGTATATATATATATATATTGGTCCCCTGAAAGTCTGTCCCAAAAGGTGCAGCCCCTAAGGCATGACCACTGGATAAATCTTCCCACAGCACAACAGCTCTGAGCAGGAATTCCCAGCTTACTTCGCTTGCTCCCATGACACATCTCTCCACCCGCACATTGAAACAGCCGAGGTAAAAATGCATTTTCCTTCTGTGTCCTTGGCAAAAGGCCAGCGACTCCAGCCCCCAAAACTCCCAAAGACCTGCATCGTAAATCTTGTGGGCTTAATTGATTTGATTTCCTTGGCTGGCAAACTTTTCAACGTTCAGTCTGAATGCATGCTGGGCCAGTACATAAACTTAATAAAAAAAATGATTCGGGGGTTTCTAATTCCTAAATGGCTTGCTAGGGAAAAGTCATGGAGGTACTTTCAAAGTAATATTCTGAATAGCACCTGGTGAGCAGACCTGCAGTCTCCAAAGGCAAAAAAAAATTACCACTGCAGTAACAGTGCTGATACTCATCAAAAATTACATTAAATACTTTGTTTTCCACCAATGATACCGTGCCACACACCTCTCACGTCCTTGTAACTGCATTGCAGTGAAGTTGCTGGCAAGTCCACAGGAGGGGCTGGTACCTCCAGTTTGACATTGCCAGATGATACCACAGGGGCAAAGATCAGAAAGGATTTGGCATCTCAGAAGAGTTTCTGAACCACCCAGCTGGATTTCATAGAATGGGTTGGGTGGGAAGGGACCTCTGAAGGTCACCTGGTCCAACCCCCCTGCCACGAGCCGGGATGTCTCCCACTCGATCAGGTTGCTCAGAGCCCCGTCCAACCTGACCTGGAACGTTCCCAGGGACGGGGCATCGACCGCCTCTCCGGGCAACCTCTTCCAGTGTCTCACCACCCTCGTCCTAAAACATTTCTTCCTTATGTCCAGTCCAAATCTCCCCTCTTTTACTTGAAAACCATTGCCCCTTGTCCCATCGCTACAGACCCTACTAAAAACCCTGTCCCCAGATGTCACGTCTGATGATCCCTGGTACCTGCTTCACAAAAGGAGAGGGGGACGGGCCAGAGGCAGCTTGTCCATGCCCTGTGGGATCCTGCCCAGCCTGCAGCGGTGACCCCCATCTCGTGCACTGCCCAAGTGCAAAGGGATCCAAGCCAAAGCATCGCTTTTTTTTCCGACTGTTATGGACACACAAAACCACAAAGCAAACCTGATCACATCTAGCTGTTACAGCTGTGCTGCGAGGGTAGGACCAGCTCCTACACCATTAGTTACTTCAACTAAAGTGAAGCAAAAAGCAGAGCAAGCCATCGAGAGCTCGCCTTATCTCAAATTGATTGGCCCAATTAACAACCTGGAGAAACACGTTAAGGTATCCTTCCTACTTTTTCTAAGCCTTTAAGAGTCAAAATTCAGCCAGAAAAGAATTGCACCAAGGTCACCCTGGGCAGAAGTTCTCCCTGCAAAAATCAACTCTTTTCCTACTTGGTTCAGAGCAGGGGAATCAGATGTTATGATCTTTAATCTCTCTTGTACAATTCATTTGAATTACTGGGTGACCCAATGACACAACAGCTAATTGCCTCACAGACTTCGATATATCCATCTTCATATCCTAGTGACACAAGAAGGAGTGATTGAGGTCAGGTTGGACGCGGCTCTGAGCAACCTCATCTGGTTGAAGATGTCCCTGCCCGTGGCAGGCGGTGGGACCAGGTGACCTTGAAAGGTCCCTGCCAACCCAAACTATTCCATGATGCTCTTATCTTCATTTCACTGATGAAAAAATGAGGTGCTAAGATATTGAGTGATCTGCCTCTGAGGTCACACAGGAGACAGAAGACAACCAGACCTGAAATTCCAAGGCTTTTTTGGGTGTCAGTCTGCTCTGGCACCTCAGCCCTGCTTCCCCAGGGAGCAGTGGCATCCCCAGCCTCCTGCCTGGCCCTCACCTCATCAGGGGATGCAGAAATGGGAAGATTCTCCTAAATTATGAGCATGTGAGTGGGTCAGGCTGAGATGTAGGCATCTGTAGGGTTTTCTTCCCCCAATTTAAATAAGGAGGTGTTTGCTGCCAGCTTGGGAGGCAGTTGCACAGGTTGCTCCCTGGAGGCATCACTTTCTCACTTGTTTTTGCTTTAGGGTGTTTGTCCCCATCACATATAAAAACCACACTGGCTGAAACTGTATAGTCGTGCTTTGCAAATGAAGGAAAAATATAGCAAAAGCCATAAACTGTTAAAGGTATAACTATTTATCCCAATTACTATAAGTAGAGAGAGAGGAAAGGAAGGAAGGACAGGGGAAGGAACTGAGAAAATGAATGGAGATCTCTATTCCAAAGAAAAACATTCATGTTCTACATGAGAAAAGAAGAAGAACGCCCTGAAAGCATATGGATGATAGATGGTTACAGAGGATATGGAATCCAGGTGTAGCCCTCCAGGCTTGTAGTAGCCACCCCCTTCTGCCTCCGCCCCAGGGCAAGGAGGGTTTGCAGTTCCTGCCGGAGCCCCACGCGCCTCCGTCGCCCGCTCACGGGGTGGCCTTCAGGTCCCCCAGGTCTACCAGAGAGGGAGATGATCCACACACAGGCCACCAGCAAGGACAGCCCTAGTGAGCACTTGGTTGCTCCAAAGGACCAGACCCTACAAAAATTTTAGCGGATTTTTTTTTTTCCTACCTTGGGGACAAAAATGAGATTCAGATGTGGACCGTCTGATCGAGTTCTGCATTTTAGTTGCCCTTCACGTGGCTTCTCACTCAGGTTTGTAGCATATGAAGAATGTCTCTCCCACAAACACCAGCTCAGTGCTCACACCACCGCTTATTCACGTACCTCTTCAAACCTGACATCAAACAGAACTCACGGTGCTATTATCAACACAAATACTAACCGGCTAAATAAACCCCCTGGAGAGACATGCATATGGCTTAGCAAGATATTGATCTCCATTTCCAAAATATGTGTTAGCAGACTTTACCTTCAGCCGTTCTTGCAACTCTGCCAATTAGAGAGGGAAAGGAGGAACAGGGGTAACGCGGAGCAGATTTTGTCAGCGCTTAGCAGGATTTTCAATTCAAGTGTCAGAAGCATGCCTGTTCCTCTGACAAAACAGCAATTAAAAAAACAAAAGCAAAAGCCTGCATCATTGTTTCTGGCACCAACAGATGTCCTTCAAGTGTTCATCTAAGCAAATATTGCAAGGGTTATTGCAAAATGTTATGAACTCAACTACAGCAGTTGAAGTGTTATGCTCAGTACATTCCTCTGTGCTCACAATTAAGAAACATGGAGAAATACCATCAATAAACCTTCCCCATGTATAAACAATTTAAAAAAACTGAGACTTGATTGGGATGAACCTAAAAAAAGAAATAAAAAATTTCTTCTTGTATATGCAGTGATCTCTTTTGATGCATATTAAACTGATGTTTACGCAGGATAGGATAAACCATTTTGCACAGCGTTTGACTTTGCTTTGTACTGGAGGACGACGGAGCAATCCCCAAGTGCCAGGCTGGGTATGAAGCTGACCCCTTCGCCCCGACCCAGCTCACCAGCTGCCAGGAGACCCAAGACAAGGTGGTTCTTGTGCCGGAATATGGGGCATAGAGTTGGTTGGTTGTCTTTTTTTTTTTTTTTTTTAGCAGAATTCATCTGGTCTAAGGACTCTTGTTCATCAAAACCAAAATTAGTCATTGCAAGAGCCGTTTTCAACAGGTTCCTGGTAAAAAGCTTTGAAAGCAAACAACTCTTTTTACAATATCCTTAAAATAAAATATTGGGTTTCAATTTAAGCCGATTATGTTGTTTTAATAATGTTTTTCAAACTGGCAGAAGAGAAACAGCCTGAATAACACAGACAGATGTCATCGTTGGTTTAAATTGCCAGCTCGCACAAAACTCAAATTCTTTCCGTACTTACCTCAGGAAAACATCCTAAACTCAAACACTTACAGGAAGGGAAGGATTGTTCTTTACTTTTACTAACTGTTGCAGTTGTAACACCTTTCCTCCTCAAACCCCACCCAAGGTAACAGCCTTGACAGCCGTAGCGTCTCCTGTTATAGACAGCTCTCAAGCCTCACAAATTAAAAACTAATTTTTGCTTGGGGTAGGGGAACTATGTTGGCCATAACTGCTGTATCCAGAGGCTCCGCTGTAGCTTTCAATCCCACAGAAATCTCTCTGCTTACCATCTCCGAGAGCTAAATTTTTAATGTTTGTTTGTTTTTTTTCTCATGCCACTTTTGGCAGGTAAACCAGTATTGCTGCCTCACCTTGCACATGAGAACTGGGATGCCAAGGCCACCTCCATGGCAGAAAATTGAGATATCTAGCTAAAACCACTGATCACCTCCCTTCAGTACAAGAACCTGAAATGAACCCCAGATACAACCTTACCAGATCATCCTCCTTTCCTCTTCCATGCGATGCCATTTCCCCAAAGCAAGGGTTCACACTCAGCCTGGTGCTAACCAGCCTGCAAGATGCAGAAGCAAATCAGCTTCGTTAGCTTCAGCCTAGTTTACATGTTTGCCCGAAGTGGTTCTATTTTATTAATCGTGCCGTAATCTCACACAGTTTTCGGAGAAGATGATCCCGATCCTCAGTCGAGCATCACCTGGGCTTCACTCCGACATCAGGTCGCGGTGCTCTCGCAACCCTCGGGCCCCTCTGGAAGGATGCTGGAAGAGATGCCACCAAAATGAGACTCTTCCCCAGAGGGTGGTGGCACCCCATGCTGTACCCTCATTGGGAAAAAAAACCCCCAACAAACCCACAAACCCAAACTTTTAAATAGTTTTGCAAGCTTGAAGGGCCTTGAGTGACATTTAGCATCCTTTGAAAATCTCTTGCATGGGAAGTAAAGGGATTAGGGAGGAAAATGTCACCATCTGAGCTTGTCTTGGGCCTCAGCGCAAGGAGGCAGCTGAGGCTCTGCTGAATATTTAGCAACTATTTACAGCGCGCTGGGTTGAATATATCATCCATGCATTAAATTCAGCACCGTCACTGGGCAGCCACGGCAAGGCAGAAGGCTCAAAAAAGCCTTTCATGGATTTAGAGCTTTAAAACATGATGTCTGTGAAAAAACTGTAGATTGACTTGAATCTGAATGCAGACACGCTCACTTAAACCTCTCAGGGAAACTTAATCAAGGGAGTTTAAACCTTTCGTACGATTCCTGCTCCCAGTGCTTTGCCCTCCCAGGAAATCCAGATCCATTTTATATGCTGTTTGTAAAAGTGAGAGAAATCAGAGCTAAAATAATTTTACCTTGTACAGAGGTAGAAGGCACGCAAGAGTTACAGGAGAAGCAACTTTCTAAAGAGGAATTAATTTAATAAGGGGGGGAAAAAAGCAGATATAAAAATACAGTGAATGCTAAGTTCTTCAGTCCACAGAATATTTCAAGTTGAGCATGTTCTCCGCAGTGTGTATTTATCCCATACAAACAACACGGTGGGCGTAGGGAAATACAACTAAAGCTAGGAATGACTTACACGGATTTACTTCTCCGGGGGCGATGTTGATGGGGAGTCCCTACCCACATACGCATTTATTCTGACACCCACCACGGGTTAGAAGTAAAAGCATCTCGAAGGGGAACGTGGACTCTCTGCGACACCAATTCAACCACGCGACTTACCTGCGTCCTCGGGGTGACAACGGCACTCCAAGGTGCCTATCGTTCATCATTATCATTATGAACGATCACTGTTGTAATACTAAAGTAATTATCAGCATTATTAATAATCTTAATACTAGAGCATTGCTCATGCTGGTCGTTAACTGTTATTAATTATTAACAGTCACAAAGTTCCATGTTTGCTCAGCTCCCATTTTCTCTACAGCCCACAGCAAAAACAAAATTGTCATGATTTATATAGGTGAATTTAGCAGCTTTTTCAGACTTGATTTGACTGCGATATAAATCAACTCCCGAGCTTTCTGTTCGGGAAAGAATTACTTGTTAACAGAATAAATATGTATTAGCAGATCAGACATGGATAAGTTGTTTGTCACGTTGCTCTCGGGGCATGATTCATAGTGCTGGGTTCGGCTGGCTGCGGTTCCTCCTCTCCGCATGCCGGTCACAGCCGAGCAGGAGGGGCTGGAGCTCGTCCGTGTCTCCCACCGCCCCGGCATGGCCCGAGCTGAGCCTGCAGAGACCAACCTTCACCTCCTCTCTTTCTTGGGGGGTTTCGGGGGAGCTGGAGCAAAGCTCTTGGCAAAGGACAGGGATGGGATGCAGGACGGGAGGACAGAGCAGACCCAGTTCTCACCACCTGCAAGCACCCCTCTCCTTCATGGGAAGAGATAACAGAAGAGTTGATGGGTGGATCATGGAGATCCACCTCCAAGCTGACGTCCGCAAAAGCCAGAATTGCAAGGTACAGAGCATTTCTACTTCTGACTTCATCATATTACTGCAAAAGCGTGTAGAGATGGGTTTAGTTGCTGCTTTTTTCATTTCTATCCCTCTAAATTCCCTTTTTTTTTAAAAAAAAATATTTTTAGGCTGACTCCTGGAGATGGGCAGGCTGGAAGCAGGCATGGAGATGCAGATGGTTGAAGGTCTGTTGATGCCTCACCAGAGAGGCAACTGGCACAGCCGGGCTCCCTTCCCTCACCTCATCTTCTCAGCTGGGCGGCCCAAGACACTTCTTCTGGGATGACAAAGCTGCCATAAAGTCAACAAAGTCTCAGAGGAGACGCAGCTTTGCGGATGGGGACGCTTCTGAACAGAATTGGTCAAAAGCTACAATTTTCCACCAAGAGGTAACTCTGCCTTCATGACTGGCTCTTGCTTTTTTTTTTATTTTTTTTTTTTCCTTCCTTCAAGCACTGGGAAATCCTCCCAGCTCCACAGAAAACGTGCCTGAGATCTTCTTTCAAATCCCAGCACACTGGCCACGGGACCTGGAAAGTGATAACAGATATTTGATGCCTGACATGCCAGAAGCAGAGACAGCATTTCATAGATGACAGTCTAACAGGAACCCCAGTGTGAATCAGCAAGAACACATGTTTCCAATGATAACAGCTTAAATGAGTCTTTAATCTTTCTCACACAAAAAAGAAAAAAAAAAAAGAAAAAAAACCCCTGACCCTATTCTTGCCAAGGAACAGCATTGGAAGAGACTGTCTAAAATAACAATCTGGAGAAATCCAATGCATATTTTAAAATGTAATAATGAATTGAGTTCTCATTTAATCTTCTCCAAATAACGGGGAAAATTGTACATGGCAACTATGAAATGAAATATTGACTATTCACTTTCTATAAAATGGTAATTTCTTCTATTTGTCACAAAAGATCTAGGGACAGCATTCCCCACCCAGGGATGCCTGTCAAATTATAGGAAAAGTCTATACCTGACCATTTTTATAAAATAAACAGCTATTAACTGGTTTAGGGAACAAAGCGAAAACTGCATCTGGGTAAAGACAAGGTCTCACTGAAGCTTACTCTGAACATGCCACTTGCGAGTGGTTTTACTTGAGTGCAGCATAACAACAAAGATAAAAGTCATTTTAATAACATCAGCTGTCTTTCCCAAAGACACTGAATGATCAATGTCAAGAGCAAGGCTGGGTGAACGGAGCTTTTTATAAACAGATATTGCCCGTAAGTCCCTGATTTGATGGATACTCATGGATGGATGGGAGTCGGCAGTTTCGTGGTGAGCATCTGCTGGCATCTCAGGTGACCTTCCATCATCTGAGACACCCACAGGGGTTGGCAGAGATGACACGGGATTTAGAGGGGACATCCCTGGGATGGGAACTGGCAGCTAAGGAGGAGATCACGGCATACCTAAACTAGGACAAAATGCTGTATTTAGACAGTTGACTCCGATCTGAAGCACCTTTAATGTTAGGCAAAGTGTCTGATGGATGACACAGCAGCACAACACAGATATCGGACCCCAAGGATGTGCAGAAGCCGAGGAGCAGAGCACAATGTGTTGGGCAGGTCAGCATCTGTCACCACCCTCCTTTCTCCATAAAGGCCGTGGAGGAAATTGGTGAATTCCCATGGATTCCTCTCAAATAGCCCAACATCTCAATGACTTTTAAAGAAAGTTGGGCTTACCAAGCTCTTCGCTTGCGCACAGCTCATTCTGCATTCAGTGCTTCAAACCCCAAAGACGACAGGCATTAATTAATTTGCACCTTGGGGAAAAAGAATTCAAAGCAGTTACTTAATTTGAGCTGGTTAAAAAATTCAGATCAAAAGGGGAAGGGGAAGAGTGAAGGATGGGAGCGTTCTGAGACACTTCCCCTCCAAAAACCCCACCAAAAACTCTGCAAAAGTGAGAGGTCCTGGGGCTTTGCCTTTTTATCTTTGGCAAGGCACAGGCCGACAGAGATTTGCCAGAGCAGCTTCTGCTGAATGTCTTTGCCTTTTCCTTCCCCTCATAAAGGCTGTTCGTTGGCATCTGCTTTTTTTTGAGGCTTTTGGCACAGGGAAAAAAGGGGTCAGCAAGTTAACAAATTAGACATGTTCCACCTGGACAAGCCATCAAAAAGCTAATTTTACTTAGTCGCCTCATAACCTACCCTCTATAACTTGATACGTACCTAAGTGATGGAAAGCACCACTCAGATTCATAAAATATTTTACCGAGAGTAAAACGGATCTAATAGACCTATTTCTCATTAAAAAGGTCAATGCAGTGAACATCTGATGCTGTATAACTGTCTGATTCAATTTAGCAGGTCAAGCTTCACTAATCCAACACCCTGATTGGTCTGAATTCATTTCTACTGGGGGTAAAAAAAAAAAAAGAAAAAAGCGGTTTTCCAACAAACTGTCGGGATTATGTACTCTAGCCCTATATTTTTACAAGCATGACCAGCACATTGATCGAACCAAATCCACCCATTCTGCAAGACCAAGGAAAAATTTCACGTTGGGAATTAACACTCAGAATTGATAAACAAGGAGATGTAAATCCCATCAGGAATCAGAATATGTATTTTCTTCAGCCAGGAGCAGAGGCAGCAAAAGCTTTGGGAAGAAGCCGACGCAAACGTTGGGATTGGAAGCAGCCGATGGTGTTTTGAAACACGTTGTCAGGTGTTAGAGCAGTGTCTCGCATCCAGCACGGGGAACTTCTAGATACGAAATAAACCCAAGAGCACTTAAACCTGGGAGCATTTAATTGCTGGGGGGAATTGCTTTTACTTCATGGTCTCTCTGGCTTTTAGGATGGGTTTAGATCTACTTTTCCATTTAGTATTCAGGGAGGAGCTGACAGCATATCCTCATGCATTTCCCATTACAAGGAACGGGGATTCCTTTAACTACGTCGCTTCTCACCATTACAAGGCAGCTCTCGCCACGAGGGGGGAGACCAGGATATTCCCTGTCTTCGCCTGGAACGAGGAAAGGAGGTGACCTTTGTGGGACCCCATAAACCAGGATATTCCCAGGGCTCTGGGCGGGGGGACACCCCAGGAGCGGGCAATGCTTTTGGGCTCTTCTCTGCATTTATGGCAGAAACGCTCATTTTCAGCCCCTTAGCACAGAAACCCCAACAACATGGCTTGGTCCCATCCGGAATTCGCAACGTATTAGTTACTCTTCCAATACAATGGGATGTATTGGAATGCTGCTGCAATGTATTGTCGTAAAACCTCATCAGCCAGTTGTCCATTCCTGGGGATCCGAGAGCAGCACAAACCACTCTCGGTCAATTAAAAGCACTTGCAAACTTTCCTGGGAGGCTGCACAGGGTGAAAGCTGCCATGAGGGAAAGGGGAAGCAAGACATTCTTCAACAGCAGTAGAGAAAGTGTTGATAAGCATCTTGCCCGATTAGTAACGCTCTAAAGGACTCAAATGTGCATACCTGGAGACTTCAGAGTTAATTGCATTAGCCCCAAGCAAGGTCTGCCTAGTTTTCTACTGGGGAAAGTGAGGCAGGCGTCAACTAAAGGCATGCAAGTGAACCAGAATTCTTTGCCTCCAGTGAGCCTCAATTCTTCTCTCCATTAGCAACAGAGCAAACAATTACGTATTTACAAATCACGTCTCGGATCTGCTACGTGCAGTTCAATATCAAAACTCATCTTCTAATGTCCGCCTTCCCACGAAGGGCAGCGTACAGCTTCTGCAGGCTGTTCCCCATGGGACACGTGTAGGATAGTTTACGGCCGGTTCACACCCTGCAGGTACCTCCAGCACTACAGCTTTTCTCCGCTGAACGCAGCTGACCTGCTACCTAAGTCCTGTTGACTGGGAATGCGTTTTCCCGGTTCCTTTTTTGCGTCGCCTTCCAAACCAACATCCCTTATTGTGACTCTTTGTCCACAGAAGCAGCGACGGAGAAATCGCCGTCTGTGACCGATGCCATCGCACCTCGGAGACCAGGCTGGGAAGACCGTGACCATCGCACTGCCTCACCAGGGTTTCCGTAACAGGCTGGAAAAAAACTACGGCAGAGCTGGGTCATGGCACAGCTCTGAAAACCACCACTACAAAGGTATCGCTCCGGCAGCCACACTAAGAGCTATGAAGACGTACAGGCATCTCATTTCCAAGCCATTTGCTTTGCTGGGCACCCTCAACAGATACGTGAAGCTGCGAAGAAGGAAAAACTACAAGCATAAAAGAAGTCCTAAAAGTTAGCAAAAGCTAACAACTCTGGCACCGAGTTATTTAGTGTGGCAGTCCCTTCCTCAAAGCAATTATAAGCCCAAGCAACTAGATGCTGAGCAGCTACCCTGAAGGGAAACAAAATTGCGTGTAAAACTTGTTTGGGAGTGACCGACAGACTATCAGCATGACATATTGCAGGGACAAGCCATTATGTACCACCTTCCAAGCCTGAAGCCACAGCAAACTGCACAGGGGCTATCAGCAAGCAAACAAACAGGGCTTTGCTTTTCAACTGCTGAGAGCAACAGGGCTGCTTTCTGATTTAATTGCATCCAGCTTTTCCCATCCGGGGCTCTCTTTTTAGGGTGTAACTTCATTTCATGAGGCCACCCCAAGCTTTCGGAGGGCTGTGTGGGAGCAGGGATTATAACCAGGCTGAAGTGTTTCTACACTGGAAGATACAGATCTTCAAAAAAAAAAATAGCAATAAAAGCCATGATGTTGTGTTCACATGTACACAGGGGTTGGCGATGGGACCCCAACCAGAGAGCACTTGGGGAAAAAAAAAAAATCACTGCTGGGGGTTCATGGAGCTAACTCCAGACATCTAACTGTGCTGATAAAAGCAGCACGTGGCACCTCGCTCCACACTGGCCCCAAATTCTCCTATTTATGCTGGGATCTAACCCACCGCACAAAAAAACAAGACACCACGTTTACGACCCCAGCAAAGTGCTTCACTGCTTCTGCTGAGGCTTGCAAGGATCTCAAGGCAGCTGGAAAACCCTCAGCAAGTCCAAATTAGTATTATGTATTAGCATTATTAGATTTATTAGATATGTATTATTAGCAGTATTATATTCTTCTCTCATTCCAGTTGCAATCTCGCTGTAAACCCGCTGTGGCTCAACCAGCGCACATCGTGGCTGGAGCACTTAATCGTTTACATCCCCAAAGTGGTGACATGCCCCATGACTTTGGTATCTGACCCCCGCAGCCCCTCACCCAGCGGGTGCCTCCTGGGGGCTTTCATGTCTGTTGGGGTCTTTTTCCCCCAAGAAAGGTCAGATTTTCTCCCTCCAGCACATTACGAGCCTCTGACTCAGAAGCAGATAGGCAATCCCAAGCCACAGTCATTTTAACGGCTCTTTATTTCCAGGGCAGGTTTCTCTATTTCACCCAGGCAGAACGGACCAGGAGAAAGCGATATTCCTAACGCAGTCTAAACTGCAGGCACACACTAAATAAGCAGAGCGAAAGATTTCAACCTTCTTCCTAATTACTATTTGCCTACTGAGTTTTCTACACCAAATATAAAATCTTTATAGCCCTTCTGTAGCTGGACAGGGTTCACTGCTGCAAGTATAGAGGTATATATTTCTGTAGGCATATGCACACACCTATATTTATATATGCACATATATTTCTTTATAGATATAGAGAGAAATAGATATTTCTGTATAGCTGTGCATGGCACAGCTATGGGCAGGGGCTTTAGTGCCTTGAGAGAAGACAGAGAGCTCTTTTGGGGGGAGCAGTGAAGCAGAGAAGGGTCCAACTCATGGTGAGAGGAGAAGGGACGTCCAGCAGTGCCGACCTGCCGTGGGCCATCGTGCCCAGCACCTTACTGGGGCAGCACTGGGGGGTGGGGGGAACAGCCTCCTCCCACGCTTTCACCATAAAAGATGTTGACCTTTCGTGTTCGGCTGTTTTTGAATATAAATATTTTCTCGTATGATTGCAGAATAACATTTCTGAAAGGTCAAAATGGAAATGAAACCGTTCATTTTTATCCAAGACAACTTATAATAAGTGAACCAAAACATCCCTCTTGGTGGGAAATTTTCTGCATTTTCTTTTCTGGTGTGGAGCACAGCTGATTTCCAAACCCTGGGTGGACTGGGGAGCCCTGCCATGGGAAGGAGGCCTTCATCTTATCTTCCAGCTCTTCACCTGCACCTAGTAATTTAACCATTTAAACTCACCGTCCTCCTCTTTCCACCCACTTCCTCATTAGGACTTTAAAATACAAATCAGGAAATTACAGAAATTATAGCCTATGGACACCAGGTCACCACGAAGGTCCTGCAGTATAGCTAGCACCTATACGCCTGCGCACGTATGCACAGGAGCACACGGGGCCCTGCAGCGCATCCTCCCGGATACGTACCCTCCTTCCCCGGCATTTGGGTGGGAGCATCAGGTCCTGCCTCCTGCACACCCCTCCCCGTGAAATATCACCATCGGCCAGGCCACGGACCCTCTATCCCTCGTACTCCCGCACCAGAAATTCCAGGGCAAGGCTGTCCTTTCCTGATTTCCCTGGGAAATGCCAGTGCTACAGGTCCCTCTCAGCGTTCCCACGGCCCATAAAGGCTCCTGGGCCAGATGCTGCTACAGGTAAGGGGTGAAAGACACAAGAATTTGAAGGGGTTTTGACAGAGCTGAAAGAATATTTTAAATCATATTTAAAGCTGCCATCAGGACCATCCAGTCCCCCCCAGTTTCAGCTGGTGGGACACAGCCTGGTGCGTGCTGTCCCTTAGGCGCTTCCAGAACGCAAGTCAGCAGCACAGCTCAACACCAAGCAAAGGCAAAGAGGCTCACGACGAAGCAGCCGAGATATTTCCCACAAGGAGAGGAAAGAAGCTACACCCTTGCCCATGGCCTGGGTGAGAGAGACCTCATCTGAGCCAACCTGTGCAGTTACTACCACCTGTCTGCAAGAAACTAAGAAACTTTCATCCCAGCTGGAGACGGCTTCCCAAGCAGTGATGGGGACCAAGCCCATCCCGCCAGAGAAGGCAGAGCGACCCCGGAGCATTGCTGGTCCCAGTCTGTGCCAGCAAGAAGGGGTTGGCAGCCTCACACCAACGTGAGGACATTTGCATGCTCACTGGCATCCTAACAAACACTTCCTGCTAAAGCTGCGTCCTTAACCCAGCAACAGGGAAAACCAAGGTAATAGATGCTAAGAGGAGCCCAGGAATTTTTTCTGCTGCCAAGCACCTAAAGGGGAGCCGAGATCCCTCCTGCAAACTCTATAGCATGATACCATATAGTAGAGTTACCGGCTTTTTACTAGCACCCTGAAGCCATCACATTATGTCGCTGAGCTGTCTCAGTGAACAACAGGTTAAGTTCATAACATCAAGACCAGCAACAGCTTAGAGACGGAAGGATGCAGGGACTGCAAGAATCACCAAGAGGACAAGGGGCAATGGTTTTCAAGTAAAAGAAGGGAGATTTGGACTGGACATAAGGAAGAAATGTTTTAGGACGAGGGTGGTGAGGCACTGGAGGAGGTTGCCCGGAGAGGTGGTCGATGCCCCGTCCCTGGGAACGTTCCAGGTCAGGTTGGACGGGGCTCTGAGCAACCTGATCGAGTGGGAGATGTCCCTGCTGGTGGCAGGGGGGTTGGACCAGGTGACCTTCAGAGGTCCCTTCCATCCCAACCCATTCTGATTCACACTGACAGAGGAGAAACAAGTTCAGCCCCAAACCCCTCTCCCACACCAGCAGTGATGCCCACAGCAGGGCTGCTCCATCCCGCTGCCATCAGCTGGGACCACTTACCCGTCTATGCCACCCCAACAGCAACCTGCCTTCACCAGAAACACAGAATATTTTTCTTCATCCTGTTGTCACTGCGTCGCACCCGCACTCCCCAGCCCCATTTCTGAGCACAGCCCAAGCAAAAGCTATTATCTTGCTCATGATCAATAAACAGATCAAGGGTTATAGCCAGAGGAGGAAAAACCAACACAACACAACCTTTACAGCAGGATTTCGTACAAACAACTCCACGTTGCAAACACCAGGATTGCCAAGTAGGGTGCATTCAGGATCCCGACTTCTACACAGATATTTAAGCGGTGCTATTAACACAAGTGCTAAGATGCCGCGATTGCTGCTGGAAGGAAAACTCTTCCCGGTCCCACCGCTGCAAAGCCCAGTTGGTTCCCGAGGAACTCCCCCCAGAGACGTTCACCCCATGAACACGCAATGACAGCATGAGGCTCTGCAAGCCACCAGGCAAGCAAAGCCGCTCTGGGATCAGTGACAGAAAAAAAATACAGATACCCATAGGAAGGCCAAGCAAGGAAGGGCTGATTTCCAGAGCCTGGCAGGGAAACAGCTTCTTTGGTTTGCAGTGATGGTTGCTAAAAAGTCCAGCTTCTTTATTGAAACTGCACAATGCAGATGCAGCAAGGAAAGAAAGGGATATTCTATTTATCCTTACCCATCTGTTATTTATGTAGCGCTCACAATCTGCTAAGCAATTAATAATCGGCTCCAGGAAAATCAGCAAACCTGTATCCTCATCCCAAGCATCTTATAACTGGGAGCGCCGCAGCAACTACTTCACTGGAGATAGGGAGATCCTGACATACTTTTTCCTCTAATTTGCATTGAAAACTAAAAAAAAAAAATAAAAAAAAATTAAAATTTCCCTTTAAACACAGTTCCAAAGAGAGAAAAGCACTGTATGAAAGGGTCTTTTTTTTTTTTTTTCCTTTCTGAACTTTCCAAACAGAGCTGTGCCTGGAAAGCCAAGGATTGCAGCTGCTGCTCTGCGATCATTAATGTTGGATCCGAGTGCCCTGGCAAGCAGCTCACAGCAAACAGCAGAAAGCTGGGGCTAGCTTGAAGCATTTTGTGCTAGTTGGAGAAGAGCTTAAACCTGATCCAGGCTAAGACCTGGAGAAAAACGATAGTTGAGCCAGTATGATGCTTTCTGCTGCAAAATCAGCCCAGCAAAAAAACAGTTTCCACCAGCAAACCGACGTTGTGGTGCATCGAGGTGACCGCCAGCTGGAACCTCCTTGTGGGACGGCCTCCGAGGAGACGCTCCGTGCAGACAGATCCCTATCTTTACGAGAGATTTTCTCATCTTCTCTACTTAAAAGTCAGGGTCATGTTCCAGTGACTCTTCAGCACTGCAAAATGCTTTTGACGTTGACAGCTCCACCCTTCAGAGACTGGGGCCTATTTTTGTTCTCCCTCATTTACAGTCTCAGATGTTTGCCTTAAAGCGCCTCCTGAAGGGCTTCAAGGGGTCAAGTAAAAATCGACGACAACTGCCCCTGATAAATGCCATACGACGTTACACGGCTGACTGGGGGCTGGCTCTTCCCTGCCTTGGCAGCAATGCCAACGCTGACACCAGGCACCTGATCTGTCCCAAAGAAAAGCCATACGCATCATACCCAGCGAGCCACCTCTGCAGCATCTCCCTTCCTCTCACCCCACCAAGGGCTCTGCCACCCTCCCTGCAGAAATATCCCACCCCAAACAAAGCCGGAGCAATGACTTTGCCAAAAACACCAAAAAGGCAAGTGGATGGCAAGGGGGGTTGACCCAAAACTTGTCTAGGATTGACCCTTCCAAGATAGAGGAAAAGTTAAAACAGTTTCAATTATTTGAATGAACCCCAAGTTACAAGTATTAAAGTAAATACTCAAAAATCTTTGCTTCAGATTTTTTGCACTGATTTTTCAGCTTTTTGGACTCATAACCAAGCTCACAGTTCTCAGCAAGGGGGAGTCACTTTGAACCTGCGAGTGGAGCTTCTTTGAAATGCCTTTTGGAATAGGACATTTTTCTTCCTAAAATGCTTTAGTTAGTAATTGGAAAATTCAACAAAGCTTACGTGCAACACGTGTGCTTCACCATTTTCTGTTGCAAAAGCATTAGCTGAAAATGTATCGACCTGCTTGAGACAAATCCTGCTGCAGTACAAGGGTCTTTAGCAAGACAGGAGGTGCATGTCATACCAGCCACGATCGCTAAGGAGGGAGCTATTGCTAAAAAACGTTGGTGACGCAATGATTTGTGCTAATTTAAGGGACGAATGCAGATCAACGCAATGATATGATTTATCCGAATTCACTACAGAGTTTGCTGGTAAAAGCAGACAGACATCCAAGCTCCACTCTGCTTCCGATCATTCAACATCTCCCTGCTATCAGGCAGCGATGTGTACAGATGTTTTGCTTTGACTATTTATGTTTCCATTTTGCAGTCTTATTTCAGCACAAGATCAAAACTGAAGGGAAGCCTTTAGCAGCAATCCAAAAAGCAAAAATGCAAAGGCATATTTAACGGCAGCAGCTGTAACCCTCTGAGCTGGAACACAAACCAGGAGCTCTCTACACTTGACATAAGAGGTTGCACTCAAACTTACTAAAGGATTAGAAGGAGCTTCTAAGTTAAACACCATTTTCAGCAAACCTGAGATGAAGCCAAATGTGATTAATCCCATTTTATTGGGGGCTCTGGAAGAAAATTACTTTGCTATTTTCTATAGATTTTGATATAGAAGCAAATTCAGGCTTTTTTTTTTTTTTTTTTAGAAGAAACAAACAAAAAAACCCAGCCATGTTGTATCTTAAGCTCAAAAAGTCATCAGGAGCAACAATTAAAATTCCTGCAGCCAGAGTCAAGCTCCACTTGCAGCTCAGGGTTCTCAGCCCACAGGGGTATTGATTGCTAGAATCAGTTTTGCATATAAATTAAAAAAGGCCTAACCATTAAAGCATATAAGATTTAGTTATAAGGGCAGAACCGCTATGTCATAGACTGCAACAGGCTGAGGTTCAGGAGTGGGCTGAGATTTAAGGTGGGGAGAGATTCCCAACACCCACTGGCTCTCAGTAGACCAATTCCAATAAATGCCTTGATAAAACAAGCCGAGACCTGTGTGGCAAAGCACTGGCATCTTAAAAGACTTGGAAAATATGGAGCATTTAAAACTTGACCTCTCCAAGTACAGGTTTCAGTGGTCACAACCACAACTTAAAAATGTAAGTCAACACTCTAGGCTTGGCCGTTGTACAGGCAGAAGCTTTTTCTGTAACGAAAGCGGTACCCGAGGGCCCTCTGTAAACAGAGATCTTCACAGTGCTTTCCACCTTCCCTTCCCGGGCTCCTTCCATGATGCTCCAGCAGTGGGAATCCACATCAGGTCCTGCGGGTCTCCTTCTCCCGGAAGGTCTTTGCTCCCAGACCCACAGCCTCTCCCTCCAAGAAGCCTTCAAGCCTCTCACTAAAGAACTAAAACAAAAGACAAAGGGAGAAGAGGAAAGAGTGCCAGGCACCGCTTCATCCCGCTAATTTTTGCACGCTTCATTACTACTTTCCATGCTGCCCAGGGGCCACCGTTTAGAGGTTGAACGCATTTCTGGGAGGACAGCCTGGTGGGATGGGTAAGCTGCAGCCGGGCAAAGCGACAGTGTCCCAGGATATCTGGAAGCTGCAGGATCCCCATCACCGCTTTGCTCCGCTTGGAGAAGTGGGAATTGTGACTTTTGGCTAGAAATAGGGGTGAGTTAGCTTTTTCCAACCATGCTGTCGCACCAGACAACAAAAGTTCAAACCCAAACCCTTCATAGAAACGTTGGTGGCAAGGATGACACCTCCGAGGTCCGCTTGCGACGGCCGGGAAGGTAAGGTCACCCAAAGGGCCCGGCCGCACCCGGAGAGGAGAACCGCAAAGCTCGCTGCCCACCGCAGCCTCCGCACGAGCACCGACTGCCAAGGACGGGAGATAGCGGTGGCGAAGCAGCTCTGCTGTCAGCACGGCTGGATGGATTAGAGAATTAAGATACAATGGTCACAGCTTCGATATTTCTAAATAAAACCTCTCCAGCAGACAGTGTAATGAAGAGAGCTACCTTATTAAAAATTAAATAGAAACAGCAAATTACCTCTAAGCCATTTTACAAACACGCATTAAGCACTCTGACAAATAGTTTATTAATAAAACTCGCCAGCAGTCTGCACAGTAAGTGAAAATAATGTTAACAGCAAAAGTAAATAAGACTTTTTCCCATTCATGTAGCAGCAAGAAACTGATGAAATGATGGGCAAATGAGTTAAAAGCCGAGATAAGAAGCCAGACTTCAGGTTATTAGATCTATAGGGCAGACACAAGCTTGGTTATTTTGACCAGGAGTGGCGGTGGAACCTCAGGCTGCCAGTCGGGGGACCTGGGTGGGCTGGAGAGATGGGCCAGGAGGAACCTCCTGATGTTCAGCAAGGGGAAACACCAGATCCCGGGGAGGAACAGCCCCGTGCACGGTGGGGCTGACCCCACGGAAAGCAGATCTGCAGAGAAAGACCCAAGGTGCTGGTGGACGCCGGGATGAATGTGAGCATCCTCCCTGCACAGCACTGGGGAGGCACAGCTGGAGTGCTGGGCTCCCAGTATGAGAGAGGGAAGGACATACTGGATGTGCTCTGGACATAGCTGAGCACTGGAGAAGGTCACCCAGAAAGTCTGTGGCGTCTCCATCCTTGGAGATACTCCAAATCCAACTGGACACAGTCCTGAGCAGCTGATCGTGGTTGAGCAGGGGTGGGACTGGACAGTCCCCAGAGGTGCCTCCAACCTCAGCCATTCCATGGGTCCCTTGAATAGGTTGTCCTCAAAGGCTGGCTTTGGCTCCAGCAGGAGATGGAGAGCTGTTGCTTTGCTTGAGGAACCTTTTCAAGCTTTCTAGGTCGAATTGTGGACTTCACCGGGATGAAGATAAAAAATCTTCAAAAGGACCTCGCACAAGGCTGGAAAAACCCTATTTTTGTATTAATTGTCAGACTGTCGGAGAGTAGCTTGGTCTGGCCAGGTCTATAACACAGAGGTATCGTTAAGGAGACCTAGATAATAACGGATGCCGGCGGAAGGGCTGGGGAAGCCTACGGGAAACCTGTTTACCCAGATCGGGCAATTACCTCCAGATCTCTAGAAATGCTACACAGGGACCAGGTTCATATAATGCCACTCAGGCTGTTAACTGGAGCTCTCAAACCACAGAGAAAAACTCAAAATCTAGTTTCCAGCAGTGCTACAGTCACAACCCCTTCCCCATTTTCCAACAGACTCCTGCAGTATGGTAAGTGACAATTTCCAAGGCAGATATTGTAGTAGCCTTTGTCAGAAGCTTGTCAGCAGAAGCCAAAGAAGATTTCTTGTGCCAAATCATTTTTCCTAACAGAAGGTAATTATTAGCTCAGCCTTGCCCAAACACTGAAGTGGCAAGGTCTCTGACAGAGGGAGGCTTAAAAAATAATTAACTGGTCGAGGGAAAGGCAATCGTGATCTTCAGGGTCTGCAGAAAGGGCTGGAGCCAACAGGAACCAGCAGAGATGTTTCATAGCATGCATAAAATAGATATGCACGTAACATACGTGGAAATAAAAGACAACGTATGTAGCCCAGATGCATTTTCCCAAAGCAAAAACACGGCCGTTGCTCTTGCTGCATGGTACACACACACCAGCCTGCCCTTCGCATCAGCTTTGGGGATCACGAGCCCCACGGAAAGGATCCTGCCCCAGCAGCACCCCACCACACCTAGCTTTGTTCAACAGAAAAGTCATATCAAGAAAAAAAAAAAAAACCCTCCACATTATTTCACCAGGTTTTCTGCCTGCTTCAGCAGTGCCTCATACTGCTGGAGTGCAGCAGCAGGGGCTGCTCAGAAGTTATAAGCAACTCTAATAACTGTAATAATTTAATGAAATAACTAGGAACTCTGAAAATTCCTCTTTTGTTCCCAGCTCACTTGGTTATGTCAGCGCTGTTCAAAACCGAGTGATTGGCAGGCAGCTAATTTTGCTGTCAGCTCACATGTGCTGCACATGCAGCTTTCGGGAGCCAGCCCCCCTTTGCCACCACTGCCCCAGCTACCGCAAACTCGAGCAGATCATCGCCGGTCACCTGCTTACCGCAGTCCTGAAGTGGTATTTTTTCAGCTGTAAAGCTGGCTTTTGAAAAAAAAAAAAATAATAATAATAATTGGGATCTCAGGAATTTTCATTTCCTGACATGCTCTCACACACACCAGCAATAATACACAAATAAGAAGAGCTGCCCGTGCTGGACCAGCAAAGGAGGAACGGGGAAAATCCAGCAGGTCCTTGTTTCTGTTCCCATTGCTTTCCAGGCAGGTTTGCCACGATAAATCCCACATGCAAAAGCCAGAAGTCACTACCACCGCAGTGCGGACAGTTAAACGCTTTTTCCCATACTTAGGTTTACACCCAGAGTTTTATCTAGATTTTTTTTTTTTTTAAACCCTATCTTTCTCCTGCCATTTCCTTTTTTTCAGCACCAAAAGGACAACACCGGTAAAACCATCCCTGTTCCTATCAGGTTTCCCTTTGACTTGGGCAGCACAGGTTACATAGCAACATTGACAAAGGGAAAGCATAAAAGCATTGCGGACTTTATTCTGATAATAGCTCGGAATTTGCAGGGGTGCCGAAAGACTCACTGGAGCAAACTAGCTGAATAGCAATGGTTTAAAATACTCGTTCTTTGTAATAGATAATTGATCTGCTAATGTTTGCAGTTTTTCAGGACCATTGCAGTACATCTCATCTGAATATTTCTAAAGGCTAAATCCTCCCATCAGATCTGCTGGGAAACCCCTGGATCTGCAGGTTAAGTGGGATTTTATCCCAGGTGTAAGATGCAAAGGGAGATGCTGAGGAGTCACCCAGGCTTCAAGGGGCTCTCTGGTGAGCACAGCCATGGTCCAAGTTGGAGACAAGGAGCATGGCATCAAGCTCGGTTGAAGCCTGAGAGATAACACACCACAACCCAAGCTTCCCATTTTCCAGAGGATGGGATGAAAGTACAGGTAGATGAGGCTCCGCTGTCAAAGCACAGCCGGGGTGAGGGCACACCACCTTCCCCAGTCCACATCTGGTTGCATTTGACAACACGAAATAAGAACCATCCCTTTTGGCAGGTCCTTCTTACCTCCTCGAATAGCAGGAGGGCAAAGCAACAGACCTGCGACCAGCCAGAACGGCATCCTGCCAGCCACTTTTGGGGTTTTCCCTCCTCATACAGATACTGCAGCCGAGTTCACGTATCATTTTCCACTTGGAGCCTAAACCTCGGTGCCTAAGCCAAAAACAGGCAGGGTGGCACGTGATGCCACGCAAACCCCATTTGCTACCAATGCAATCTGCACGTTCGCTATCAACGTCAAACGCCCAACTGTGCCAGGGGCCCCGTATCCCAAATTCCTGTAAACATAAAAAAAAACCAACCCCAAACTTCTCCTTGCTTTTTTTTCTTGAACACCCCACCAGGCTCTGGATAATACCATCCCCAACGCCTCATTTTCAGGCTCCCCACTGAAATCTCCTTCAGAAAGACAGCAACCAGCCAAATTGTGAAATACTGCCAGCAAACCAAGTAAACCCCAGCTGAGGGTTGGAATTTCACTGTTCTCAAATCATGGTGTGCGAAGGCAGCAAGCACCAGGGTGGATGGCTCTCTATCAGGTTATCTCAGCCCTGCAAGCCTCACCAAGAAACTCAGCTCACAGCAATTTGGCAGCACCAGCAACAGACTCAAAACGCAATTTCGGTGTGCTGAACCATCCCTCTAGGTCAGAAGAAAGATAATAATGCTTTCCTAGGGGGAAAGGCAGACTCGTTCAGCCCATAAACCCAGTGAGACAAGAGCTACTGGAGTGCCATGCTCTTCATCCCAGCACATCCGCGGGGCGTGGGAAGCTGAGCCCGGCTCCCTCCGCTCCCGGAGCAGCCAGGTTCGGAGCCCTTCACCCCATGGAGGGAAACGATGCTCACAGATACACAAGCCATCTCATTCCCTCCACACTCGCATATTAAAAGCTGTGGCAAGCAATATTCCCAGCTGATATCGCTGCTGAGTTACTAACGCAGTCCCTGGCACAGCTTTCATCCCAGTCCATGGGCCATTTCCCAGAGCTCCCAGGCTGCAGCTGCTCATGGCCCCAGGGACCTGTGGGTGGTACCTGGGGTGCAGGGGGGGATGGATTCGGCTCTCCCCTCCTCCTTCAGTCCTGTGTCCAGAAGAATCAGCAGGGATGTGCCCCAGGAGTGAGAAAGGAGGAGATGTGATGGGATGCATGCCCTGGAAGGACATCGTCCATCCAACAGGGTCTCAGGAGAAAAGGGGTATCCCAAGATTTTCCAAAAGAATGGACTTTTAGGCCTAATATTGGAGAGTCTCCTGTCTCAGAGACCAGAAGGAACTGGGGAAAAAACTCAGCAAAACCCTCCCCAAGCTGGGCAGGTACTTCATGTCTCGGTCCAGGAGCCACAAAGGCTCAAACTCCCACTGTCATAAGCTCTCCTGGGAGAAGCTTTGCGCAGGGCTGGGTGGGCAGAGGCAGCTGCAATTACAGCTGGCAGTAATGTAAATCCAGTCCCAAAAGAGCACGGATCAGGCAAAAGCAGTTGGCAGAAGCCAGTGAAGACACCAAAGGGTTGATTTCAAAGGATGCAGGCGGTTCTTGGGGTTGATAGAAATAAAAGTCTTCCTTTGATTCTCCGGTCACCCCAAAGACTCTTGCTAAGCAGAGCGAGACAGCAAGAACACTTCAACATAGGAGGTAGAAGTAAAGAACATACAAAAATCTGTGTCCTTAACTTAAAAAAAGCAAACCTCTTCAAAAAAAAAAAGGAGACCTGTGCCAGCTGGGGCAGTTGAGGAGCTGCAGCACACGATGGTTGCCATCTCCAGGAGTCTCACCAAAGCCTTTGCCGTGTCAAGAGGCCCGTAGGCTCGTCTGACCATTAGCAGACCATTACCATCAGGACTCGAATCTCTGCTCAGGAGAGATTTTACCCAGGAAATCAGTCCCTGGTTGCAGCCGAAGAACTTCAGCAGAACAGAGAGGCTTCCTCATCTACCATGCAAAGCCATGAGCTCGCAGAAGAGGTGCTTCCCTGCCCAGGGAGATCCAACGTCTTAGCTCCTTTTCTTTGAGAGCATGGTTTTAAATGCTTCTATTATGTCTTCTTCTGACCCTCTGCTACGGCTCTTGAGCCAGGTTGAGAAAAAAAAAATTTATTTAAACTCTACCTAAGGGACTTAATACCTCCCTTGAACCCCTTCCACAGTTAGTATTGGAGCTGGGCTTTGCTTTAAGACCTGCCCCTAGGTTGCCCTCCTTTAGGCACCAAGGGAGCCTCTCTCCAGGAACAGCGCCTAAGATTTGGAGGTTGGGGCATGCAACCTTGCTCTTGAAGCCTTTGAAATGAGAAACAAACCCAACAGCTCTTCAGCACCACGGGAACCAAAACACCAAAGGAGGATCCTGCAGCCGTGCCAGGCATCTCCACACAACCCAGAGGTGACCGGGGAATTATGTGCGGGGCTGGAGGCAAGATACTTGACCAGTCTTTTTGATACAACATCATTTCCTAATCATACGATTGTGTGTAAGATGCCATAAATTCAATAACCTTCACCTTTAAGCCACATTGACACAACATTAAAAATTCAGCTAACCCCTCTTTGGTGCACAATTAGCTCACTCAGTGGTTTGATTCACTGATATCTTAATGACAGCCTCCCCTGTTGTTGTTTTTTTAATGTTTAAAATATGAAATAAATGAGCCCTGTCAGGCTGAAAATTCTGGGTAGGCTATAGTAGCTGTTTTCAATAAATAATGATGAGAAGTTTCAATTTACCCATCATCTGGCACACCACGTGCCAAGGTTGTCATCTCCTCTCAAGCTTAAAAATCCATTCCTAGCCATGTTGATAACATCATTAAATATTGCGGCAGAGGCACCAAAGTTGCTTTTTAAAAGTAAATCTTGCTCCATCAGTAAGTAGCAGTGCTGAGGGAGAAGCACAACCATGAGAGGACAAGGCACCACGCTGGTGAAGACCCCCACGTCCCCAAAAGCTGGGGGCTCCTTACCTCTTCTTGGAGGGTCTGCCACCCTCCCTACCCATCCTTGCTTTGGCATGACGATGCAATAATTCTTTTTTCCCCACGCCCTGTTCCAGCAGAGACTGCACAAGCTACAGAGGGGAATATCCGGCAAAAAGGGTATTCCAAAGCCACGAACTGGCCTGGACCACGGCACCAGTATAGAAGCTGGTGGGCAAACAGCTCTGCAAAGCGGTGCTCCCGAGTCTGAGCATTAATTAATTACTTGTCTACAAGACATCATTTCTGCTTTGCAACAGCCCTCTCATACAGAAAGACAAAACCAGATTATTTTTTTTTTCATCCAGTAAATAAGGTCCTTGTGGTTTTGTCATGGTTTTTCTTCAGTGAAATTTGTCCACCCCACAAGTTTATCCCATCCCAGTTCCAGAAAGGAGAGCGCCCGCGCAGATGGCCAAGCGCGCCAACCCGCCGGGGACACGACGAGGACAACCAAGCAACCCGAAAAAAAGTCCACCTTATCCCCGTATCAAAGCGGGAGTAACCCGAAATGCAGAACACCGATTACAAACAAAGCATTAGAGTGCAATAACAGCGAGTGGCAGTGCCGGACATCGGCACACCCAGGGAGGGAAATCACCTTCCCCAGCTTCAGCTCCATCCCATGGCAATTGGGCTCTCCCCACCAGCCCCAGCGTCCCTTAACACATCCCACACCAGCCTCTGGGAAGGCAACGAGTCATCCTGAGCCATCCGTATGCCCCACTACTGTTAGATTACAGTCATTTTCCCCACTTAAAGCCATTCCCTTCCACTCACAATATACCACATGGCAGCAGGTTGCACGCACAGCATTGCGCATGCAGCTTGCGGGCATCATCTCGTGCAAATCTCTTTAGCTCTGTTTCATCCAGGCAGCTTTAAAAAAATCTCAGCAGATTATATCAAAGGCTTCATCAGATTCCTATTGTCCCGGGTGCGCCACATAATCCAAATGGCTTCAAAAGAAAACTGCTACCTGCTGATAGCTGGAGTGGCTGCCAGTTACCAGATGTCTGGCTTTTGTTGTCTATAACTGGTATAATTTTTGCACAAAAATGAAAATGGTTTCGATCCTACAGAACAAGACGCGCCGTGGATCAATTCATTGCGGAAGGCCTTTAAGGATGTCTGCACAGACAGAAATTTTGTTTTAGTGGGATGATTGGCTCTATTTAATTTAAACCTGTATTTATACTGAAAATTCAAATAATGCGCCCTACTTTGCATTTCAAAGAGAATCTCAGTGTTTGTGAAATCACTTTTGAGTCGCAATTACAGTTATTTGTCTCTGGGACACACAACATGTAATTGGGTCAACATTGTTAATGAGCTAGTAGCATTATTGTTAATGAGCTACTAGTGTTAGTTTCAGTGTTTCATCCCCAGCAGGCAGCAAATACAGTATGTTAAGACAGATAATTATGTTAATGTTACAAATATCCACAGACCAAAGAAGTCATTAAAAATATTAAACAAAGAGGTTAAGTGAGACAATTGTGCGGAGCAAACTCCGCAGCAGCAGGGAGGGACCGGCACCGCTCGGACACCGAGGTGTTTTCTCCCAGCACCCTCGAACACAAGGAACAAACCTTTCGCTCCTTATTCACGGGCTGGAGTTGTCCCATTCCATGCAGCATGGCAGGAGTTTTATGGAAATAAAGCCTTTGTCGCAGGCACCCGCACAAAAGCGCATAAAGAGGGGAAAGAACTCGTGAGCATCATCGTGTACGTGAAGACCACTTGACAGCAGTGGTAATGCTTTAAGACAACGCACCCCGTTAAGAATGACAGCCACTTTGTTTTATTCACATTAAGCATATCACGCACTCATTTCATCTGCTGTCCCTTAATCCCCACGTCAAAAAAGCTGGTGATGAGCTGTTCCCCATTGACTTCACCAAACCACTGATCATTTTGCAGGTTTTATTTCAGGAGTCATTTTTGCCTTCTGAAAAAAAAAAAACAACAATAAATGGACCCAAACACGTGACTGATGAAGCTCCATCAGCTCCAAAGCTGAAGATTTGCAGCTGGTGAGAACAAACGAGGAAGGAAAGGTCCGTGGCTCTCGTATCTCAGGTCAGAAGAGGGCTCCAGGGGTGGTCTAGGGAAGCATTTCCTACGAGGAGGGGTCTCCACAGGGTCCCAAAATGCAGGAGCTTTCCTGACAGAGTCTGGCAGGTCTCTAAGGGGTTTCTGTCCAAGCCAGACCGTGCAAAGGGAAACAGGGGTTCATGTGTTGTCTCGGGCATATTTGGAGGACCTTAAAAGTACTACAGTGTAGTATTCCGGTTTCATTCAGTGCTACAAGTGACAGTAAATGATTGATAAAAATGATCAGTTATGAAAAATAATTGAATTATGAAAGATGAAAAGTTAGAGGAATTAATGACAAAATAATGAAATTTATTGTATTTTTATATATTTAAAAATATTAACAGAAAATAATTGGAACATGCAGATGGTTATAGCCAAGACCATCTGTGGAGAAACACTCTTTATTTGGCAATGGCTAAATACCAAGGAATTCAAACCACTCTTCCCCTACACACATTTGAAACAAAGCTTTCAGCCAGGCTCCATTGCCAGGAACAGAATTGTACAGTTTTTCTGAGTCACTGCAAGGGATAGAGGTGAGCTAACACCCCCCCCCAATAAAAAAAAAAAATTCAAAATTAAAAAAGGTAAAACATTTGATCACTAAAGGAGATGCTAATAGCTGCAGCTTAAGTTCCCCAAACATTTTAACTGTTGCAGAATTAAACCCTCCAGGACAATCTGGGGCTCCCACTGTCTTCAGATGCACAGCATAGCCTCCAAGTGCTTTTTTTTTTTTAAAGACAAAAAAAAAAAAGCTAAACGAAGGAGAAGAAAGTTCCCACACCACCAAGATGGCACCAACAAGGTACCAACTCAACGTCTCTTATTGGTTCAGTCAGTAAAAAAAAATCTGAACCTGCAGTCTTGCCTTGCTCAAAACTCACCTGCAAGGGGAAGCAATCTTGCAAGCCGGTGTGTGTGCTGGTTTTACACAATTACAAGTTCAGTGCATTCATTCCCAACAACCACCATTCGCTAGTCTTCTCTAAGGGCGGGTTCCTGGTGGGTACTCACTTTGCTCGCCAGACCTCCTCATTAAACGTGAGATTTAGTCCTGGCTTAAGACACCAAAAGGCAGCATCCACCTGCAAGCTGCTTTGCAAACTGCATGGTGGGGTCCTTTATTCCCCCTCCACTGCTGTAAGCACATCCCCTCTCCTCCCAGGGCAGCAGATCCCAGATTTAAACATAGCCTTTTGCTTTCCTTGTAAGAAATTCCCTGGAGCTCCCATGGCATCTCCGGCTTCCTACAGCCACATCATTAGTGCCTTCAAAAAAAAGTATTTCATTTTTAGGTTTGGGTTTTTTATTCCCCCCAAAAAATGTATTTCATTTTTAGGTTTGTTTTTTTTTTTTTTTCCCCAAAAAAACACAGAGTCAAGCTGGAAAAACAGGATCCAAGAGACCAGCTGGAGCAACAAGTGAGCATGGGATCAAAATGCCACAGGGGGAAGGAGCCAGCCTCGCTACATCCATAACCACGCGCAGACCCCAGCTCCAGCCCCCCCGCCAGGGGTGGTTGTGCTTCGCACACACCGAATTTCTCATCTGGAGCAAACACACATGTGTGAGGGACTTGTAGCAAAGAGATTTTAATTTCTCAGCTGATTTAATCAACCCAGGTTGAAAATTCCATTCTCTAAAACAGCACTACAGAGGACAGGCTGATTTCAAGGCCAGGTTCAAGGTCTTCTCTCCTGCAGTGTACAGTTGTACTGGCTTCACCTTGGAGAGCCCCTTAGCTGCCTTTTTTAACATTTTTCCAGGAGATCCAGTAGCTCAAGCCCTAAGGACTCCAAGAGGCAGCGGTGGCCAAGCACCAGCCTCGGCTGAAGCAAAACTGTATTTCAGCAGATCCCTTCCCACCTCCATCACCCCAGCGTTGCCCTCGGGCTCTTCCCATCCCAGCCGGATCCCGAACAGAGCCAGGAGCACCGGCTGCACGGCAGGATCCCACTGCTGCTCGGATCATTACAAAATAAGAATCAGAAGAGGTGCAAAAGGCAGGGCAGGAGGAGGGTGTGGGAGGACTGCTGCAGAGGGTGAAGGGGAAAAGCTTTGAACTCATCAGTCTCCCATCCTGTAGTAGAAACTACAATCCCGGAGGGAGGAAAATGCAATGTCTAGGACTTCAAAAACAGAGCTTTCAGAAGAAACGTATAATCCCCACCTTCGAGTACCAAAATAGTTGTTGTAGGATGCTCAGCTCTGAGGTGACGCTGCTGGATTGTAAAATGGGCAAAATCAGGCATTTAAGGAGGAAAGCGTGATCTGGATAGCCACAAATCTAATCTCTCATCAGAGCATAGAAAGAATAATTAAAGTCATGAAAGTATCTGGAAAACAGGAGAAAATATCGCGTGGGTTTTTCCAAAAGATCATACCAGTCCAGCTCCGCGCTGTTCTTTGCTAGAATAAACTATTTTTAAGACAAAAGCGACATGGCAGATACTATCACTCAAGGCTTAAGAAAAAAACAAAGCACCTATAATCACAAGGAAAACCATTAGTGAGGCAGCAAAAGCAGAGATCAACACAGACTAAGCTGGAAGTTTATCACGATGGGCTGTGCTGGAAGAGAAGATGGAGGCTAAAGCTGAACCTGGAGGAAAGCCAACCTGTGACTGCTCTATTTAATGTTTGATTTAATGAACTTAATGGAAAAATTGAAGCACAGGGATGAGTTTTAATGGTTAGTTGGGAAGCATCAACAATATGGAGAAGGTTCAGAATATCGGACACAGAATTGGGAAAATAAGGCACAAACGAATAGCATAACGTGCAAAACTGATGTTAACTACAGGGATTCCAGCTGTAACAGAAAAATTGAAATGACTACCTCGTCCAGTGTATTTTAATATCTCACTTAGTGGCTTACAGTTTTCTTGGAGACAGACCAATGGGCACGTTCGTCCAAGAAAACTGTAGATCACCGGCACGATGCACCTGTGAAGTGTGTCAGCGGGATCCTAAGGTACATCAGAGGTAATCCACAGAGCGTTTCTAACTTGTGGGAAGCATTCCTGCTACGGTAAGAGACAGTGGTGGGACCCTCAGGAAAGGTCCCTGGCCAAACTGGCCCTCCTGGTGCAAGTGAGATGGATCCAGGCTGGACCAAGCCCACAAAAGATCCGGAGCAATTCAGAAGACATGTACCAGTGGATGCTGAAAAACTCTGCTTGGTCATCAGTACAGAGTGACATATCAGGACACGCCTGACCAATTTCTACAATTATACTTCTAAAGAAGATAATCAGAGGGGAAAAATGAGCACTTTGGGCGCAGAAAGAGTTGATAAAAAAAAACAAAGATGTAGACTTGCTACAAATTCACAAAGGCCTCTGATTTTAAAACAAATTTAAGTATTAGAGGACCTGGGTTCTGGTTCAGCCTTCCAGTAAGATTAATGGAGAAAAGAAACCTAATTAGCTTTAAGGAATAGCTCGATTTACAAAGCATTTTGTGCAGCAGCGTTGGCCAATACGGGAGTAGACACAAATGGTATTTTCCAACCCTGTGTTCTTAGATCCCTACAACCCAACGTAGAGAACAATTCATTTGGGATTGGAAAAGACGTTCAGTGCCCAGAAGAAAGAAGGAAAGGAACCATCCATTTCGTAAAGATGAAAATGCTGGAAATGTGGGCTTTTCCTCCCGTTGGTGACAGCAGCCTTGCATGGAAGCCATGCAGCAACGTAGACTTTCTTGCTTTCATCAGGGCTGCAAGGAGCTTGTAGGAAAACGCATGCGTGCACCGAAGGGTGGGAGAGGGAAGAGAGCACCCAATCCCTTAGAGAAGCAACAGCCTCAGCGCTGGGGTGATCCTCCCCAAAACGCTGCCAGGAGGGCTCAGGCACGCTTGCACGGCCCTTTGCTGCTGGAGTTGAGGTTGGCCCCCAGGACAACCACCTCATTCAGATACTTTTTTAGATAGAAAACCTACACATAACAAGAGCTGAACAGGAAAATCCCAGGATTATCACAAGGGAGATGCACGTAGCAGAGAGGCAAGTCACTGACTAGCTGCAACACCCTGCAATTTTATTTATAACCTAACTGGAGGGGGGGGGGGGGGACAAACCCCCAAAGCTTAAGTGATATGACCCCTTCCTCACATGGCTAAAAATAAATTCCTCTCCTGAATAATTTAGCAACACGTCTTTGCCAAGTCCCAAAGTACTTTTGGAAAGAAGTCAGAAACATTTTCCCCATTAACCTCCTGCAAATGCAGGTTTACAGTTCATAATCACAGCTAGCAGGGGATTTTAAAAGTAGTCCCCACCACAGACATTTGTTAGGTGGCAAATTAAGGCTGGCTAGCGGCCACCAAGGGAGGTGGTTTGACCATAGGACACCCCCAAATCCGTCCCCTTCAGCACCTCCCCGGGTACACGGATGAGGAGGGATGAAGTGGGAGGTCGAGGGCAGAGCTAGTCCTTGGTGTAAGTCACCAGTTTTATGGTGAGATTTTCAGCCTCCAACTCTGCACCGCAAGATCATCCAACTCTGCAATTAGTGATGCCCATGGCACACCTCGTCTCCACAGCCTCAGAGATGTTCTTAATGGACAAAGTTTCAGCTTCACAAAATCCTCTCCTATTAAATCCAATTTAAATGCATAAGTTAAGATTCCTAAATAGACATATTACAGAGATTTAAAAAGACAGTTAATGCATGTTAAATATAATCAATTCTGGGGGATGAATAGTAATATGTTTTAGGAATCACAGCATAACAGATTAAGATACATAGCCTATTACTGATCTAGTAATTAAAAGACAATTACTGACTATTTAAATCTCAGTAAAATGTGTCAGAAAACAAGGCTTTCACTTTAAAATTAGATACAAAGTTATCCAGCAATTTAAGTGCTATCATTTTTGGTGCAATTTGAAGGAGACTCATTTTCAGGAACGGCAGAGCGTTCCCTTCGAGGCACCCAAACTTTCTCAGGCAAGCAACAAGGGTGCCCACACAACCCCAAATCACTGCTAGTGATCAAAATCGAAATTCAGGCTGCAAGTATGCACCTCATCACTTCAGTGCTAAGAGAAATTCATATACCCAACATACGTTGCCAGTCATGATTTGTTATAACATAAAAATACCTGAAAAAAAATAACTGCAAGATTTTGGCTTGAGAAAAATCAAATTTACATGATAGGGTCTCACTTAACCCAAAGCCTCAGCAACAAAGACTGTCCGAAGAGTCATCACCATCTTGGCTGCGTATATTTCCAATTTCCTTGGCATGTTTTGATTTACGACCAGCACATAAGGCATTTTCCTCATCCACCGAAACACAACTGGATTTGTGTATGACATCTAAAACCGAAGATGCTACAATATTTGGAACAGTATCAGCTGGGAGGGCAGAAGATGGAGAAAAATTGAACACAGAGGACAGTTTGTCAAGTGCTTGCAAGTCAGGTGCTGACCACACACAGCCAAATTTGGAGCAAGGCTGAACCTTGAGCCGTGCCATCAAGAGAGAGGCACAAATCTATAGGCATTGCTGATACGAGCAGGGGAGGAGCTCCCAGCAAAACCTGGGGGAAACTCAGTTAAAATAATTTCATTGGGGTATGGCAGTAGCTGTATCTGAAGGCAGCCACTTCAAATACTTCCAGCTGCATCTTCAAATGGAGGGTTGTAGGCTGTCTTGTGCTTCAGGACTTGACCGATCTATTCCTTTCTGCAAGTTTTTCTATTTTATAAACAAACCGCTTGTTTTATTTAGCTTGGAGAAAATGTGTTCCAAGTAACAACCTTAATAATTAAAGTTTCCTTGGCTGTCCAACACTCATGTGGGAGAGGCCAAGGAGGAAGCCAAGGGAGTGCTAAATAGGGAGTCTTTAGTCAAGATTTGCCACATGTGAAAACAAGCAACTCATGTAACATTGATTACATCTACAAGCTCATGGCTGAAGACAGCTGTCAGCAGCTCTGCTCTGCTCCTGGCAGGTTTGGAGGATACACACATCCCTACAATTAAGCCAAAACGTGTGCCACACAAAGAGAAAGGAAGAAACCAAGCGAGCACAAACCTAGAACTTCACTCCAGGAGCACAACTCGCATCTCATTCTGGCATCCACTCCCGTCTCAAAGTCCACAGGCTGCAAGAGGAGACCTCAACAGCCAGCCCAACCTCTCACGGCTCCACACGGCCCTGCCAGCCGTGCCCAGTGCCACCAGTTTCGCAAGCAAAGGGACTCCCATCCAGCAAACTCAAGTCGTTGGCCAAGTAGAGAAAGACCAGGAGATCGTGGGACCTGGCCACCGTGCTGGTTCCTGGTGGGCTGCCCATGTCTACAGGGCTGCTCCCACCTTGCTTGCCTCCACAGCCATGTAACACAGCAGTGGAGAAAAATAAAACAGTTTTTCTGCCTTGGTTTCCCCCTCCCCGTGCAAGAAAATAGCCATGAACTCAAGGCTGCTTGGCAGAACCACCCAACAGGCAGCTCCCACTCCAGAGCCACCACTGAGCCTCTCAACTCCAAACATCGATACCACGCAATCCAGGTAATATTTCATAATCTAAATAGCATATGGCTTTAAAAAAAAAAAGCCAAAAAGTAGGCGATTAGAAAAATCCATTTCCCTCCCACATCAGGGCAGGTGCCACGCTGTAGCCCCAAGCCACCAGCTCTGCTCTGCTCCCCAGTCCTTGTCCCTCTCAGCACACGGCTCCTCACAAAAGGAAAAAAGCTGTGAAACTGCAATTTTGGATCCTGGGGAGAGAAGCTTTTTTGCAACTGAGCCATCTTGTTAGGAACACTCACCCCAAATTTGTCAAAAGCTTTCTGCTGTTAATTGAAGGAAGCAGAAATCTGTTTGCTGAAGCTCCATGAGCAGAAAAAGATGTCAGATAAATTATTCATCGTGAATTACTCGCTTGGCTCTTGTTAAGAAATTACTTGTTTTCACAAAGCTTGCATCAGATTAATTCCTTATTTATTTAGATGTCTTAGGCTGGCAAACGGATATGGATACTAAAGATGCGGAATTAAGAAGGCTTATAAATAGATTCTATATCTAATCCGCAGGTGACCACTACTTGAGCAAATTAGCAAAGCCACTCGGTTCCAAGGCAGTGCAGAAGGCTGCATTTCCAGAAACAGCAATCTTGAGCAACTTTATTATCATCGCAATTACCTGCAAGTGGATTAACAAGTGAATCTGACTTCATTACATTAGCTTGATATTAAATAAGTAAGAAGTTTCAATTTAATAGGCATGCTAATTGGGCAAAATTACAGGAATCGCAAAAGCACGACATCAGAAGTACCAGTGCACAGATAATAAAGCAAGCTTCAAACTACCCCGCTCCCAAGGAGGCTGTGATCCCTGTAGCAGCCTGACACCCTACCTACTGCCTGGGTTTTGGTCTGGTTTAGCCTAGAGCAGGGAATAAATACATTTTCATGCCCCCCTCCCCCAGGGCACGGTTCCTGAAGTTCACGTTATTGTTTGGGAAATACATGGCATTCCACTGCCTGCCCTACCACAGGCTTGCTCAGGGCTTGCCTTCAACAAGAATATCACAAATAATTCAGCATAACAGACTAGTTGCTTCCAAAGGAACATACTGGAAATGCATATTAAAACATTTATTCTGAAAATTAAGCTAGCAGGGTTTGCTTTCAAGGTGCAGCTGCTTTCAGAGATTAGTTATGGCACCAGGAACCCAATCTTTTTAAGATTCTCTCAATCTATCAAACTCAGACTCTTCTGTCCAAAGCTTTTTTTTTTTTTTTAAATTATTACTAAGCCATTTTATCCACAGAGCTAGGACTTGAGCATTGTTACAACATGCACTTGAGATTCAGAGACTGCTTTTAAGTGGCTGCCCTCCCCGGCAGTAACTCCTCTCCCTGCTCTCACCATTGCAGATACTCTTGTAAAGAGATTTGCAGCCTGCTGTTCCCATTCCTTTCAGGCATGTGGGGGAGAGAAATTAGCTGTAATTCACTGTCAGGAGAAACCTGAGGTGCTGTAACATCACCATTATATAAGGAAATCTGATACAAAGGCGCTATAGTCTGCAGCTAAGCCTGCTATAAATATACCTGTTAAATTAAATGTTGCAGACTGACATTTCGGTTGCACGGTGGCTGGGGTTGGTCTGCCGGGGACCAGCGTTATTCCCAAGTGCCAAGGAAAGTTGGCTTTTGAGGGAACGACAGCTACTCTTCTGCAAACCACCAGGTCCTCCGTGCATCTCCCTTACAGGCAAGTTTATAGCACGCGGAAACACTTATCCTACTTCTATAGCCTGAAATTCCTCCTTGCTCCTAGAAGTCCGGTGCCGCTGGGAAGAACATGGCATGCTGATGAGGTTGGGTGCAGTAAAGCTGGTTCAAGCTTCCAGCTCCGCCATGGAAACTTTCCGGGGCTGTAGACAAGACCCCCGGAGCCCTTTATCCTGCCGAGCAGGAGGGCAGCAGGCAGCCGGGATTAGCGGCCATGGTGCCACCCAAATTACCTGCAGGCAGTCACCTCGGCTGAGGCTATAGAAGATCCACCAAGGCACATTTTGGGACAGCTCAGGCCACCCCACGCTCTCACAGGTCCGTCGGTGCAAGCCTGCTAGCCCACTGCCGAGAGATGCTACCGCCTACTCGCGCCTCGGTTCCCTCCTGTTTCAGCAGCCAACGGAACAGCCATTCCTAGACTTGAAAACCATTTTTCCTCACTGCCGAAGGTGTCCGAGTCTCCTGCTCCTTCCAGCCCAGCCACATCAACCTCAGCAAACGGGGTCCCAAAAAGCTCCGCTGCTTCCAAGGCATCCTCCGCTCCTCGGCATCCCTGGGCCGCCTCCGAGACAACGTTGCTCCCCAGCTCTGACCTTCCTGCCACTTTGGGTGGAAAACACAAGGAAACAGTTGTCTGGTTGCCTGGCTTTTCATCTGAGACCACGGGCAGTCCTGCCTCCTGCGCAGCCAGAGGCCACCTCAAATTTGGGTGCTGCCTGTACCCCAGCACTGCCCGAACTGCTCTGACCTGATGCTCTCAGCCACCCCACGACAGAGCTGCTCTGCTTTGGGTGGTAATTAAATATTTATCGGGCCAGCAAAGCAGCATTACAGCTCCCCATCCAGGGCACTCAGCTGGGATGCGGGAGAGCTGGGTTCAACACTGCAACAATTAATATTGAATGAGCTGGGTGAGGTAGAAGGGCTTCACCAGGAGAGACAAAGGGCCACATCCATCCATCCCTCCCTCCCTCCCACCCTGGGATCGTGCTCAGAAGAACCCACTCCCAGCAGGTCTAAACGCTGCAAAACTGCAGCCTAAATCATGAAGCACAGAGTGGGGGGCATGTCCACGCACCCCAACTTGCTCCCGGCCAAGGACCGAGCCCAGCACTAGGATGGGATTTAGTTAATCCTGACTGAGCAGCAGTCCCACTGGGAACATGCATGGGAACAAGATGCAGACGTAGGAAGTGCTGGAGTTTACCAAAATACCGTTTAAATTTGACACAGAGAGGGGAAAACCGCCCAGTTTCTGTGCTACATAAATGCAAGAGTTCTGCCTGATTCCGGCTGAGAAAAATGCTTCAATTCGGTCCAGTTTGGGTTCAGCCACAACATTCTCACCTGCAGCAGAGCCTGGACACCTGAGCAAACAGCAGCAGGAGAAACATGGGTGTTCCTGGCACTTACAGGCTGAATCCAAGGGCTTAGGGATCCAAGAATGGGGTTTATGGATGTTTAGTAGCTCTAGCCCTAATATTGTCTCAGCTCTTTGCCAGTCCTGAAGTTCTCAACGTGTTTCAGATGTTTACCTCAGTCCCCCAAGCAGATTTCACTGCCACTTTAATTGCCAGGAACCATACCAGCTATTAGTCTTCCCCGCACAAATGACGAGTGCCTTTCCCGGGCACTGCATTTATAGTTCAAGAAGTGTTTGGGGATATTCCTCCAAGAACGGACTCGCATGAATATGAAACATCATAATTGCGTGCAGCCATGTTCCCCCAGATTTGCAGAGAAATAACTCGGGGCTGACTTCAGCCTGATAAAATTTAAAAAGCAGTTTTCCCTCACGTCTCCCAGCTTACTGTTGAAATCAAGCTAAAATAATACTTTAATGGCTGCACAACATCGGTTGCTTCTTGTCCTAATCTCCTGACATTCCCATAGAGTTTGCTTTCCCTTGTTCCCTTAATACCAGGGGATTAAGGATGCGGCTTGCGCAGCAGCACAAAGTTGTTTGAGCCACACGAGACCCTGCACGCGTGTGGGTGAATCTTCCCAGGCCAGCAGCAGCTTCAGGAGGTTTGGCCCATCTCAGAGCAGTTTTGGCTGGTGAGGAGGCTGGTTTGGCAGCCAACGTGCTCCGAGCAGCTCTCCGCAGTTTCCAGAACACAGCAAATTTTCCACAGGCACCGGCTGATACAGTGGCCATTCATTGAATAAGCATTAATTCTCCTGCCAGGACCATCTGCTGAGGACCAGCTCACAAAACTCCTCTCAGAAACCAGGGCAACAGCACCATCTGCAGAGCAGCCCAAAAAGTGCTGGAGGGTCTCCAGCCCATGCAGAAAAGGGGGTACCAGGGCTGGGTGATGCCAAGGTAAGGATTTTGGGGGTCCAGCCAGGGATGGCCCCATACACCAGCATCCCCATTTGCACCTTCAGGCATCCAGCTCGGTCCCAGCATCTGCTCTTTCTTCTTGGCTTCTTCCAAACCTCTTATGGTGCTTCTGTGCTGGACCATAATTTTGCAGCATCGCTCCGAGAGAGGGAAACAGCCTCTGCCTTCTACAATTTATGTCGCAGACCAGTCATTACTGCAGAATCACAGGAAGCACTTGCCCATGGCATAACCTTGCTTTCAAAAAAAACAACCCCAAAAAAACCCCCAAACTTTCTACAGGTGGAACGTTCTTTAGAAAATAAACCAGATCTGGTCTCTCAGATCAGTGAAGTCATGAGCATGGGGTGGAAATGGCCCAGGGAGCTGCAGAGAAGCGAGGAGGAGGAAAGAAACCTTCTCCCCAGCATCTTCTGCATGGCTGGGTACAAAGGGTGTTTGCAGCCAGGCTAGAATTTCAGGGGGGGGTCCTTCAAAAAAAAACCTGTTTTCTGAACTACTTGTCCCCTTCTCATTTTTCTCAGAAGGGAACTCCCTCCCCTTCAACCTCATGTAAGACCCCAAGCTAATATTTATTACATAATACAATTATCAGGAACATATTAGTTCTAATAGTCTTTAGACCTTTTACTCTCCTGTAAAGTAACTTGAAGCTGGCTTCCTTGCACCATCCAGTTTGGGGGGATTGCCCAACATTAGGAATTGGAAGAATAGCCCTGCTGAGGGAAAACACGCACCGTGTCGTGGAGACGTGAGGAAGGCTGCTGGATTATACAACTAAAAATAATAGGGTTTGCCTCTTTCCTTGAGAGCAACACATCCCCCAGGACAGGAGAGAGGGATATTAGAGGGTTATCCGCATTTATTAAGCGGACGGTGTTTCAAGCAGCAAATTTCTTCTTTGGTCCAGTTTATGCGTTTGCACTGTTTGTGCTCATGGACAACTACAAACTTTAATGTTCATTTTCCTGTAGCGTCTCCCTGAACGGAAAATTGATTCCAACATCTAAGGCTCTGCACAGGACAAATTGTGAGAAACTCTCTCAGTATGGTAACAAATGGAAATTTATACTCGCCAATCTATTTCGTCTGTTTGGTTTTTACTCCCCACACAGGGAAAATAATGGCATTCTCAAATCAGGCAAACATCAGGTTCTCTTCAGTCCCTTGTAATTCCTTTTCCGATATTGGTCCTACGCATAAGATGAAATCTCTGTTGATTTTATGCTGAAAGAAACTGGTAATCACTTAAACCGACTTCCACATCTTATAAGGCTGAGCAGTTCCTCTAATGCACCAGCCTGGGATGCAGTTACAGAATTTATTTTAAGAAAACATTAAGCTCTAGTTTCGATCAAATCCCATCACGACCCTAGAAGGACATTCCCCGTGTTAGTTACCCTCACAGCATGACACGTGCCTGCTCTGCCTAGCCCAAAATTACTGACTTCAAGCTTTGTCTTCAGCAATACTTCCAAGTTTTACGATGCCTTCTCCCCATAAGTAGTTATGCCTTCCCGAGAAGGCTAAAACCAGTTCATCCACCTTTTTCAGGAAAATTGAACAGACTTTTTTCTAATGGAGCACAAACCACTTTTCCAGGGCTCTCTTGGTCCCTTTCTTGCTTGCTGGGAGCTTTGGGAGACACAGCGTTACTGTAACAGCCTTGGCCGATCTGTTTGAGTCCCTGAGATATATGCTTTGGAAAAATAAGGCAAGTTCTAAAGAAGCAGTTTGAACACAACTCAAAATTTCAGAGAAATACATTGAAATCTTTTTTAAAACTTTCATCCCAAACAAAACATCTCAGAAGCCCTCAGACTGAAATGTTTTGTCCTGGTTCCCTAGAGTGAAACAAATACTTTTTTTTTTTCCAAGTCATCTCAACACAAAATTGCATTTCCCTAACCATGAATACTTTTACTCCAGGACCCGTAGCTGCAGTTCCTCACCTGAACAGCCTTAACAGCCAAGCTCTCCCACTAGGTACCACAGGCACAGGACGCTCAGGAAACCACAAAACCTGCCCTTTTGATGCTTTATGGAGGTTGTAGTCCCAGTCTCATTCTCTCTTCTGAACTATGCATCCCAGAATTAATATATCCCATGCTTTATGGAAAGCCTAGTTGGTGTGCCTGCCTTGACATGAGTCGTATGGTTTTATTACACCAAGGGCAATACAGTCCCACCAAGAAAGCCCGGTCCTCCAAGAAGAATGGAAGGTAGAGCATCTTCATTTCCCAAGTCCCTTGTGCTAGAGAAGCACATCTTACCGTTGAAGGGAGTCACAACCCAACAGAGCTTTTTGGCAAAACAGCTGAGAAGTGCATCAGAGCAGATGGAAAATTAAGTTTCCATTAATAAAAATTTTGGAATAAGTAGGATAAACAAGCTATAGAGCTTTCAAGCCTGACGGGAAAATCCCAACAGTAAAGGGGACCAGCACCCACCACGCAGCAATAGCTTTAACCACCCAAATGCAGATGGCTCCCACCCCTGCAAGGATGAACCGCAGTACTTGAGCGGATTCATCAGCTTGGTGATCTCTACCCACCCTCAGTCTGGCTCAAAATCAGGGAGAAAGACCAGCAGGGTGCTCAGGGCACCCACAGCTAAACCCCATGCAGTTCATCTCATGAGGATCAGCCATCCTGGTTTGTGGCCCAGATTCTCCCATGGGTCAGCAGCAAAATCACCTACGAAGGCAACTCGGACATCGCTTTCTTCCCCACGGCTTACAGTAGCATGGTATCACCACACAAAAGCCACCGGTCTATAGCAGCTGGGCTGCTATTTGTTCATCTATCTTTCCTCTTTGCATTTTCCTCCAGTCTTTTGGAGGAAAAAATTCCATCTGAGGCTGCTTTTACTGAATGTTGAAACTCATAATTTGTGGAGGAGCCTTTCCCATGACAGGAGTCCCCCCCTCTCAGGGAAATGAGATAATTACCAATAATCAGGCTGGGACAAAAATCAAGATAAAATGATTTTAACAAGAATCTAATTGAGTCTTAATGACTTTAAATGTCAGGCCTATAAAATCCCTGTCTTGGTGCTCCCCTTGTTCCTCAGGGCTGGAAAAGCAGCACACTACAAGATGTCAAGCCAAACTGTGCCTTTCCCACGCCACCCACTACAAACCATACCTTTCCCACAAGCCCGTTGCAATAAGGAGCCTGCCTGCCGTTCGAGACCACCACACTAAGAAATGCTGCCCCTCCAGTCGGATTACAGCTGGATTTTTAAAGCAGGGTCTCTTAGCTCTACGGCCACTATAAAAATACACATTCTTCACCGTAAAGGTAATGTGAGCTCATAGTTTAAGGCGAGAGAAGGAAAATACTCCAATTCTTGCACAACTACTGCATGTATAGCAGCGTACACCGGTGCAGTAGCTGTTACAGAAGCAGTCGCTAAATCAGAGATCGCCCATTGCTGGAGGGTAGAAGGGCTCATGCTCCAGCGCCGATGATCTCAGTCACGGAGGGGACAACCAAACCCCGCGGGCATATCCCAGTGCCGGGCTCGGCAAGGGCGTGACAGCAGATGGGATGCTGTGGCAAGAGCAATGGACACAAGATATGCAATTCTCACCCCCCTTCTCCATTTCAGGACCCTTCTCAAGACCAAGCTTCACATTTTCCTTCTCAGCTGCCACCTTTCCCAGCCAGAACTGCTGCCTTGATACATCTCTGCCACAGCTCTGCTCACAGCTCTATTTCAGGAACTTTTATTTCAGCTGAAGAATGAATTTATTCTTTCACAGCACAAATAGCACAGCTATTTCAAGCCTGTCTACATGATTTTCAAGAGAGACCATTTTTACATTTGAGCAGATTGCATATGCTCTATGGAGGGGAGGCACTAGGTTACTAAAAATAGGAGACCAAACTAGCGTTCACACACAGAATTTCCACCAGTTTGCCACAAAGAGCATACGGCAGATAAGTACCAGCCCCTCCTGGAACAGCAATAGAAGAGCCTAAATACCAGAAGTTCTGCAGAGATGACCTAGAAAATGTTTCATCCGTAGATCTGTTGCCCCATGCAGTGATCCTTGACCTGCCCTGGGGTCTCAAGCTCTTTTTCTACCTGCAGATGCCCTTCTCCCACAAAAAGCTATCGGCATAAAGTTTCACCCCTTCAGGCACCTTTCCCTTCCCATGTAAGTACACTGGGGCCTGGAGCAAGGATTAAAAGACAACCTTGAGTTTTGCCATGCAGTCCTAGTTTTCTCCTTTCCCAAAGGGAAAAGCCACCAGACCTACAATGCATTCATTTGAGCTGCCTGGTCCCAGAAACCACCCGAAGATCACCTGAGAACAGGCTCCAAGCATTAACATTCTCTGTACAGGCAAAATTAACTCGGGCTGAGATCAATTAGCTTACAACCCCCAGCCATGCTTGGTGCAAGCAAGGTCAGGGCCAGAGCAAGAAGCTTCGAGGTTACCCAAGGTGCAGATGAGCTGAGTAAAAGATGCTCACACACAAAAAAAACTTGTCATCCTGCCACAAGACCACTCATTTCTTCAGGATAAGCTCTTCTGGGCAGCAGTCCGAGGTCCTATTCCCATAGAGGACAGGCGTGCCCAAATTATCAAGAACAGCCAAGCTGCCTCCACAGCGGGTAGAAAAGCCAACAAGATCCCAATAGGGGACGACGGACGATGGTTGCGAGGAGCTGTCAAGTGCCAAGCAGATGTCTTTCATACAAAAAACATTGGTTAAAGATCAACCATCCTTCTCCTTTATGTCAGAAACCACTCAGACATTACACTGAGAGGTATTGACATTTCACTCTGCTTGTATCTCATGTCAGAGCAGCACATTTAAGCTTCTGTAGATAAGGTTGGGTTAACGCTGCCATTAAAAGTTCCCTCTGCCCCTTCCCCTGGGCAAGGGGCTTTCAGCCTTGCTCTAAATACTTGCTCAGGGATGAAAATTGACAGAAGTTGAGGGAGTTTATTTACAAGTATTTTCCTCAGTATAAATTTACCACTTCCTCTGGTAGAAACCTCAACTACAGAAACTTCTCTGACGTTTCATGAGTTTTATTGTGGTCTGTGCGTTTCGGGTCCGAATCCAAGGAGCTGAGCCATCAGCTTTGGATTTTCTGTTATTTTGAAAGCAGTTCAGAGGAACTCAACTGCTGAGCTAAGATGTAAACAGAAGAAAGAGGTGAAGCAGAGGTTAGCTCATTAATCTGAAGTCTCTCCACTGACAGTTATCTCTCTTTAAACGAGCAAGACCAGGCAAGTGGACCAATATCAAACACCTGCACGCAGGGGAAGCTCTCCCTAACCAGAATGCAACTGGTGACCAATTTATGCCCTGTAGAAAAACAGGTTCTATTTTTTCTAAACTACAGATTTCGTACATTATCTACACTGTGACAAATAACGCAGGGAAACTCTCCTTTGCTACACAAACAAATGACTTAATCTGAGTCTTCCTCACTATTTTCCATGCTTTCCCTTACAATCCAGACACAAACCAGGAGCATCTGCAATAATCCCATCGCTTCTCAATCCCCAGTCGCTCTTACACTGTCCACATGGAGCCACAGGCTTAGATTCCACATAGTTATTGGTTTCAATGAGATCAGTCCATCAGCTACATATTTCATCGATGCCCTTTACCTTCTCTCACATGTCAAAAATCTGAGCCTATTCCCACATTCGTTACCATCTACCCCACTTCACCCTCCTTTATGCACTCCCGTAACAATGTCTCCATAGGTTTGCCATTAAGCTCAAGGTTTGGGGGCCACTCAGTAGGGTGCTCTTCCTCAGTTCAGTTCCCCCCCCAGCCCTTCTCATTTAATTTCTATTCACTTACACCCACAGTGATTTAAAGCTTGGGGTAATTCAACCTTTAACAGTCCCAAAATTATGCATCAGTGGCCAATGCCATTTCTTTCCTGCACAAAGGAAGCATTGATATAACCTGACCAGTTGAGCTGATAGATTTCCAACCAGTCATCACCTCTTTGTCTATTGAAATGAGGTCAATATTCAATTATCCAGAGTTCGGTACACAGTTTCCGCATTAGGAAAGCATCATATTTCAAGATTTGTAAGGAACCTTTGTAACTGAGGGCCCAAAAGGTCCAGCAAGGGTTCCCAGGGTTAAGTGGCATGAAAAAAAATCAGATTAAATTGCTCTGTTTTGGACAGAGGCTAAAAGAGTTCACCCAGTCAGCTTGCCCCACAGCTGATCCACGGACCTGTATCAGTTACCCCATTCTGAGGTTACTAAAACCAATCATGATTCTCTGTTCAAAAAGCCATTTGACATGCCACAATTTTTGAACAGCCTATAACACTACAGCAAACAACTATGTCTCTAAATATCCTTACTCCCCATCCAGTCCCTAAAACAAAGTTGTAGGCACTACATTGAGTATTCCCCCACTACATAAACCACCTCACCAACCACCCGCTGCCTCTCAGACCACCAACATTGGGTTTCTCTTTAGATGTGAACATGCCCAGTCCCTCTTACCAGTCCACACGTGACATTCAAGCTGCTTTTGTTTTCACTTAGTTTTGTGCTCAGGAGGCGTGGGCAACGGGCCCCACCGGCGTGGGCAACGGGCCCCACCGGCGTGGGCAACGGGCCCCACCGGCGTGGGCAACGGGCCCCACCACTTTCAGCCTGCTAGTTGCGAAACCAGGGAAGTGCTGCCCATAAGCCTTCTACAATCCCACCTCACCATAAAACCCAAGTAGTATTATTCGCACACAGATCACTCGCTGCTTCAGTTGTTCACCACTTCCATGGCCGCCTTCTTCATCCTTTCTCCCGCAAAAGGCTGGAGCTGAGCTGAAACACGCTCCTGGACCATCATTGTTGCCCCAAGCCCTGCTACCTTCTGCAGCTCTTTTCTTCTAAGTGCTTCTTGCAATTATGTTCTGCCAAACAATTACTCAGCAGCTATTTGTCTTTTCCATACTTCCACTCAAGGATGGAAAACTCTCAGAGATACTCTACAGTTTTGTGCTTATCCGGAAAAGATAAACTTCCTATGCACTAGGCAGAAAGAGTATGTTGATAGACACTGGAAAATTGCTTCTACTAATTTACGTGGGGCAGATCCTCAGCTCCTACACAGAGCTACACCAAGTGGCAACTGGTGAGGACCTTGCTCCCACCCAGCAGTTTCGCCAGGTGAACAGTCTTTTTTTGGGCAGATCACATAAAATAACATTAGAATGTACACCACTACTGTCGTTATCAATCATCTTTACAGGAAAGGTGAGGAAACGGATTTTTTTTGCCTAGGCCATTAAGTTTCCAGTAAGAGCCTGGATCACCTCTGTAATCAGGACCATGGTCTGACTCCCCCACACACACAAACTCCAGAGCAAACCCACAGAGCTCAGGGAAAACACCAGGGTACAAAACGAATACATAAGGAAATCCAATATGTTTCATTACAAGGGGAAAAAAGTCAATAAGCATCTGTTAGAATCGCATTTGCACCCATGTACGTCAGGAGAAACTCCACTAAAGCCAGTAAGCCCAACACAGATATGAACTTCGACTCATGCAGCCTAGACTCAGGTTGTTAATCCTTCTCCTGCGGCGACAACATAAGAGAAGAAGCAGGAGAAACAAGCGGAGCACCCGCAGCCCCTGCAAAGCCCTTCAACTCTTACCTTCCAAGCAAGAAGCAGCTCCTCACCAACCTGGGGACAAAACCAAACCACCACAGCCCAAGAAGAGCAGCCTTCCTCCCTACTCTTATTAAATAAAGTGACTTAATTAAGCCCATGTGTGCTGAGTTTGGCCCTGCCCTCATTCCCCCAGGGTAGCTCCTCAAAAGCAACGAGGTCAAGCTGGTGGCCAAGCAGGAGCCCAATTCCAAAGTACCATGTAGGTCACCCTTGTTGAACACCACGTCCCTGAAACAGCTGGTGATCCCCGTCCCCGGAGCAGTCTTTGCTCAGAGAATTTTTACTATGAGAATTTTGATGCACAAAAAAAAAACCAAAACAAAAGCATAAGAGCTTTTTTTTTTTTTTTTTACTTTTTTTAATTGTGCATTTTGAGTTCTTCCTCTGCTCCCTATTTCAGAGCTGGCAGGACATGTGCTGACCCTTTCATGCATATGTCTTTAACTCCAAAACGCAAGTGGAGAGGTTCATGGGGATCCAGATGCTGGAACTCAAAGGACACGTGGGGTTATTGCTGCAGCAATGCGACCGGGCTCCTTTCCCACCAGCTTTCAGGCTGGGAAAAGCACTTAATGGCTTCTCCTGCCCAGTGTCCAGTGGCTGCTGGGCAAGGAGGAACAGGGGACAACCTGCACGCCCAAAACCATGGTGTCTTCTAGGAAGGCAGACTCCTGTCCGTATGGTAAACAAGGTTTGGGTGACACTGAGACTGATGGAAATAACATGACCCAAAGCATGAAAAGCACTTGGGAGCTGGAGGAAAGACAAATGGTGCTCCATGAAAAAAAAAAAGACAGGAAAGCACTGTTGCACTCAATTATCCGCTAAGAAGCAATGATCACATATTTGTATTACGCTTATTAACGTCTTCCTCACCTCTAAAAAATTGCACCCTGTCTGAAGAGTATTAACAGTGCGATCCACGGGTTTTTTTGCTAAGTATGATTACTTTTAATGTCGCTTCTTCATTTTACTGAGCGCAGTCTAAATCGCTCTCCCAAGCGCTCGCCCAGGCTGTTTTGTTACATGTGCTGTGTATTTAAGCTAGTGGTTATGGATGGAAAAAAAACCAAACAGCTTTTCCAGTTCCTTTCAAGTAATTCAATCCCCAGCCCCAAGTTAAATCAATTAGAGCCGCAGTGCTGGGATTTGTCACACACACTCACGTAACTCCAAATGGTTTCGTTTTCCTTACGTTTGCTGGGGAAATGGGAATTGTCTTTGGAGCGGGGGTCGAGAGGAGCTTTACCTTGTCAGGAGTCTTGTGGCTGTGAAATACAAGTCAAGCCACTGCCAAATTTTAAAGCTTTTCCTCTGGCCGGCCTCCGTCCCAGCAACTCCCATCCGACGAGGGGCTTTTTTGCCCCTTTATGCTTTCCAGGTTTCTCTCCCAGCCGCCAAAGCTGAAATTTGGTACTGCATGGGGGCAAACGGAAGAGCAACAAAAGCAAAGTGATGCTTCACCCTTGTAAAAATGGGCTTTTTGCTCAGTTTTGTATCCCTGCGGTTTGGCAGCGCTGACCCACGACTCCCAGGGTGAACGCTGTCCTTCCAGGTGGTCACGGATAAAATAGTTTGAGGATGTGACTCCTACCAGCCCTTCGAAGATCTCTGCAGAAAAAGGTCTATTAAATGTTGCTTGTCACATAACATTTGGGGGAAAAGCATGAAAACATTGCCTTTTTTAATAAACAACTTTCCAGCACATTTCCATTAGCAATTGCTTCTCTACGGAAAGAGTTATTTAAGTGAAACGGTAAATGAATTCTGCGTATAATATACGTTTCCATTAAATATTTCTGCATCACACAAGCAGTTTTAAGCAAAAGAGTAAGTAAACATTCCCTGTGCGTATAATACATTTCCATTAAGTACATCTGTAAGGTAGAGATTTTTATGATGATTATAGTGATTTTTCCTTCATAAAAGCTCCATAAGCATTTTTAATCCATTACGGCTTGTGAAAGCACATATTTACATTTATGGTAATCCTGAATTTTACTTTGTGAGGGGTTCTGCCATTTGGGGAGAAACGGGACCAAACAATCCCTTCCTATCAAAATATTGCTGAACTCCACGCTCGGATCCAGGCTCGCCCAAGCTGAGAGCAGCAGTTGGTTATTTTATATCCGCGAGGTTTATCCACCTCCGAGTTAGGCTCGTGCAAAGCAGCCCGGCTCCACCACCAGCATCTGCTGATGGGATTTTAGGAAGACGTCCGTGGGAAGCGGGAATTTGGCCGATTATATATATTTTTGGCCATTTTCCCACGGCAATGCCTTGTGCGGTTCGTCTGTCAGATCCCTCCTCCACCTCCCCAGTGCTTCTTCCCCTCCCTCCCTGGGTGGTTTGGGTGGGCTCAGGCGAGCACCCAGCCTACAGTGCTAAATTTAATGGTAGTATTTACTCCAAATGCCTTTTCTTATTCATGTAAATGAACATGGATCAAACCACACCACCTCAGTGCCTTCCTTCCGTGCAAGTATAACTTAAGTACCTGAGGTTCCTGAAGTTAACGAGGACCTTGTGCTATCGGAATAAATAAAATATGACAACTGCTATTACTGTTATGCATGAAAATATATGTTGTGGAATGCACAGCGGGGTCCCAGGCTGCAGTTACCTCTGCTTTCTTTGCCTGTTAGTGATATCACGTAGGGCCGCTGCAGGACCTCTTTTGTTTATGGGAATGGTAATTTTTTTACTGACTCTGGGAATACCCTAAAGCCTTAAAAATAGGTACTTCATTATTTTGCGCTTCTGAATAATTTGTAAATGTTTTCTGCCGTGGAGTTGGTCCATCTGGACGCCAGCCTGCAGCCCCAAGGAGGACTGGGAGGGAGAGCAGAGCCAGCCCCGACCCTGAGGACCAGGCAACAGAGAGATGCCGGAGGTTAAATGAGCGTGCAGCTATTAATGGATATTATATTGCCATGTAAATTGGGATGTTTTTCAGGAATGAATGGATATCCTAGTTACAGGCTATGAAAAATCCGCAGTGTTTCTGATTCCTTTCAAAATATTTGTGTATCTACAGCCTGGAGAGAGACGAAGCCTTTCCGTGCCTCTCATAAGGATTTTTGTTTCTGATGCCCTGTAGCATGCCCGGCACACAGCTCGTGGAGATTTTTAAGCTCAAACTACCCCAGCAAGCTGAGCTGAGCAATATTCTGTGTTTTTGCTTATCAGGGCCTCCAGCACAAATCCTCCAGGGTGCCTCAGCCGTGCTTTTCCCACAGCCTAACCTCCGCTTCCCGACGTGGGCTTGGAAAGAACCCAGCAGCTCAAAGGAAAACAGAGCAAAACCCTGAGAGCCTTCACCTTCTGCCATGCCAAAACTTCTCCGAGTCATGAATCTCTCATCAACAGGGGAAAATACAAAGCTTTTGCTGAAAACCTGATCCGTGCTGGTGGCAAACTTGATCTAATGTGAGCCTCTCTTAGAAAAGCAAGAATTACTTGAGCTTTAGCACCAGCTTTGGGGTTTCAGCCTGAGCGCTGCCCCGAGGCGGTTGCAGAAGTCGGGGGTTTTTTCCAGAAATCGTGTGCCTGGCACGGAGCCCAATCAGGCCAAGCTCATTAGAGAGCAGCCGGATGGTCGTGACGATCGTTGAAATGCGATTTCCAATCCCGCGAAGCCAATCGCTCATCACTTTTAATCCATCAGCACGACGCGCAGGTTATACACCGTGTTACAGCCTCGCTCCGCTGCCAAGCCTTGGGATTCGCAATCGGCATAACTTTGCCAAATGCAATAAAGCCTTCGAGTGCCGTCTCCACCCAATACTTTTGACAACAAATCATCTCTCCCATAGACTTCTTGGGGAGGGGCTGATACATGGGTGCTACGTAGACCATGCTGTCCTTCTCTCCCATAGACTTCTTGGGGAGCTACGTAGACCATGCTGTCCTCCGGCTGCCACTTGGTGCAAGGAGAAATTGGACCAAAGCAAAAATCATTATTCTCAGGGCTTTTTTGAAAAGCCCAACCCATGGAAACCTTCTTGCTACTTTCCTACTGTAGTCAGGGTGTTTACGCAGAAAGAAAACACTCAAACCATACCTACTCAAGGGTGTATACGCAGTAGTATCATTTTATCATATAACAAATGCTTGGTGCCACCAGGAAAGGATTTCACCACCGACTGCCTTTCTCTCCTTCATTATTATGGGAAGCGTAACCTCAGCCCTCTCCGAAACCACTACAGACAGTAATTATTTCGAAAGGAGCGGTGACTGTTAGGTACCAACAGCTGGTGGGGTGGAGGGTGGGGAGGAGAGGGCGCGCACGGGGCCGTGCCCTCGCATTCGTTTGGGAAGACGGAGAGGAAAAGCCATGGCTCAGAGGAAGTGCACCGGGGACGTCTGTGTGTGTTTGCACTCGTTCTTCACATTTGTTAAAACAATAGAGAAATGTTTCCCTTTGGAAAAAGTTTGTACCTCCCATTGTCTTTGGTTTTTTGCAAATTCGCTTTTGTTCCTGGAGACGAGCAAATGATGGAGTGCTCTGTCAAAACCCGATGAATTGCTGGTTCCCTTTCTTTTCATTTGAAAACTTAAACTACCCTTTTTTTTTTTTTTAACCTCCCCCTTCTCCTTTTCCAAATCAAATAAACCAGAGAATTGCACGCATCTATAACCTTTGGTTCTGCTGTCACCAACAGCCAACAACGGATTTCTGTGAAGCAAAAGAAAAAGCTCCCAGTTACAGCAAGAACACAAAAAAATCTTTGCTGTCTCTGCTCAAGAGTCTCAGCATCGTCCCTGAGCAATGCCCCAGCCAAGGGGCTTAAATGAAGCACACATTGAAAAGGGGTTAAAACTGAATGAAGGTGTGGATTTAAGAGCCTGTTAAGGACTGAGCAAGCAGTGAAATGCTGCCGGTTTATTAAATACCCGTCCTGACACGGTACAAATTTCTTCAGCTGGTTGCGTTGCACAGTAAATCTGGGTGCAGGTGAGTAACCCTACGAGAGGGCAGAGGTGAAGAAACCCCAAATCTGCCTGCGTAGGTCAGAGGGAGGAGCGCGGAGGCTGGGGATGTCCTTTTCCATTGCTCAGCAATTCAGCCCAAAGGGGCATCTCGGAGGGACAAGGGCACGGCACCTCCCTGAACAAGCAAAAGGCGATGCCACGCAACCCCATGGCTTCCTCCTCCACCCCCATTTCCCCCTGTTCTTCCCCCAAAATTGCCATTCAACACAGACACATGCACGCTGTGCCCGGACTCGGAGGGAGCAGCTGCTGCCGCTGAGCTCACCGATATTTATGCAAATCGCAATAATTACCATTTGATAGCACTTGCCAATGAGTCTGATTACATGGCGCGGTGGGTGATGAGTCCCAGCTCTCCCGGCGGTGCCCGGGAGCGGAGCAGGGATCTGCTGCTCCCTGCTCAAGGCGGTCGGAGCCCACGGGCTGCCCAAGGGAGAGCACGAGAAGGCAGGGTACGGCCGCTTATCAACCCCCACCCCGCCTCCAGTAAATGCAAACAGCTCTTGCTGTGTATAAACACAGGTCCGTGTGTTATTTTGGACTGATTTGTTCATTCTGGGAGGACGGGAGTCACGCCGGGCTGCGTGGGACTTCAGGCTGCGTCTTCAGGAGCTGCTCAGGGTGGTCATTCCAGCCTGGTCCTGGCTCATCTCTTTGAAAAGAGAGAAAAGGCTCGTTATTCTGGGCTGCAAAGGGCTGTGTGTTGGGTCAGCTCCATGCCCGGGTCTAGCTATCCCGGCAGGGTCCCACCAGGAGAGGCTTCCGTCTTTCCTACAGGTTTCAGAGCTGATCTTCATTCCCCTTCAACTTCTGCGGTAGCTGTGAGATGCACAGCTCTGCGAGCTCCTATTTCCCACGCCCTTCACCAAAAGAGAAGATATTTCATGGAATACCTGTTGAGGACATCAGGGACCTTGGGAGATGGTCTCAATGCAGGGACTTGGGAGAAATAGTGGGGCCACTCCGGAGAAGGGCCGTCTCCCAAAGACACCTCGTCTGGGCTTCTGCTCCCGAGAGATGGACAGAGAATCACGATGTTGGAGGACAACGCTTCCGTCTGGGCTACTCGTTTCTCAATTACATTCACTGGGGTTTGTGTGGTTTTCCCAATATTGTATGTAATAAGGCCCTGGGTGCTGTTGAAGGGAATAAAAACTCCTGTGCTTACAGTTACAGCCAAGAAAAGTAACATTTTATGTGATCTTTTAGGTAAAACATGGCTTTGGGAAGAAAATGGAAATTTTCACAGCATCACCATAGAAATTTCCAAGGCTTCAAATAAAAAAAATATTTAAAAATAAGAGAAACATTTCAGCTGGAGAATGCTCTTTCCAGGAACTTGTGATTCCTCAGTGCTAATCTTTTCTGCTGAAACCTGATAAAAACCTTCCGAGGTTGGTCTTTCAAACCCAGACTTGCTGTGGGTGGGAGCATCCAAAGAGAGAATTTCAATAGGAAACTCCCCAAAGCAATTTTCCTTTTCCACGTAAAAGAGATGACCTCTTTACCAGGTTTAATTCTGTGTTACGATGGATTGTGCAGGCATGTCTACAAAGGTTCACAAGACGATGATGTGGGCTTTGCTTTCTGTTTTTCCCCAGCAATGCACTCGAATAAAGGCTCTTAGCCTAAATAACACAGCAGGTTCAACCCTCCTTTCGGCTATCGGCAGCTTCACGGTACCCATCCCCAATGCCCTGCACGCAGCTGTAACACTTGCCCAATTTATAGCTGGGATTTCCAGACCTACGGTTTAGGTGTTCCCTTCTCATCTTGGCAGGACTGGAAGCAGTAAACCACCGCAGAATTGCTAAGTAGCCATTTAATTGCTAAAGACTGAATATTTCCGCAATCTGCCTCCTTGAAACTTGTCTCTCCTGTCCCGAGGTGGGCTCATGGAAGCTGAATATGGTTTATGCCATGTTACGTATAGATCCCCTCAACTTCAACACACCCAACATTGCAAGAGAAGGGGATTTGTTCTCTTAGTTCTCTCTAACAAAGTCAAATTAATTCCCCCGTGCAGCGAAACATGACTGCCACCCGGAAACTAACGCCACGGATGCGTTTGGCCCCATTTAATTACATCATGTAAAGATAATTAGGAGGCTCGCTCTCACACCGCTGTCTGCCTGGTCCATGGCACGGGGATGCCCCAGTGCAAGGCACAGTGCCAGACCGCGGTACCCACCACACTGGGGACACACAGTCATTTGTAAGCGGTTTGTGCCGTGCGTTTTGCCACGTCTGACCTCTTTGCAATTGGAGAAATGCGCTGGAATGGCTTTTTAAAGCAAGCTGTGAACAAATGCATGTGAGATCTACCATGCGGGAGTCCCTCAGTGGCTAATTGCCCAAGTCCTAGTTCCCACCAGCAAATTTCCAGGATGCAAAATCAGTCCAGAGCAGGTATTTTTAGACCCCCATCACAGCATAGCCAGCAGACAGCATCAGATAAAGCTATTTATAGTAGTATCCAGACATGACTTGCAGTAAGCTCCATCATATTCCTATACCTGTCTCGTGCTATCTAAAAGGGAGCTAATACTCCACAGCAGGAGTGGGAACCATCACCCATCGCTATTTACATAAGCTTTTGGAGATCCACAGATTGAAGTGAAAAATTCAAACCTCCACAGAAAGTAAGTAGCGCTGAGCCTTTATAAATAGTCTGTGATGCAGGGAAACTTGGGAAAAGTCTCTGCAACTTGAAAGTGCATTTATTTTTGTAAGCATGCAAGAAGATGATAAATTATTTCTTTTGATCCTTTTCACTTATTTGCTTATAGCTGTAAAAAATATGCTAAAGGCTGCTTCTTTTTTTCCCCTCTGAATCTACTGGTGAGTGAAAAGTCCTACAGCACAAAGCAAAGCGTTTTGGATAAAAGCAGGCGTTGGAGCGCTGCTCAACCCTTAGCAGGACTGCTAGGATTTATTTCACTGCTTCCTTGCATTAACAAATTACCCTGAACTTCTCTTCAAATTCTCACCAGCCTTTTGTACTTACACAGGAGAAATTCCTTCCTTTATTAATTTGGGGCCAAATCTGACTCTTTTTCCCAGCCCTTCCCAGTTGCAGCCTCCCAGGTCTTGGTCCTGGCACAGGAACAGGGCATTTGATGCTTTCACCTCCTCACGAGGTAGGAAAGCTTTGCCTTTTCCCCTCAAATATTTATTATTATTATTATTATTATTATTATTATTATTATTATTATTATTATTATTATTATTACTACTACATCCTGTTGTGAATTGGGCACAGCAACAAGAGAAAAATCAAACTTCTTGTTTTTTAATGGTTTGCTTTAATTCTTTTGCAGGGATTCAGGGGGTGGTGGTGGGGGGAAATGCTTATAACTTTACACGTACATAATAAAATCAGTGTATTAAGGGAGGAAGGACCTGGAGCAGCTATATTGTGGCCAATTCTGCTGAGTGAGCAAGGAGACGATGCTTAACGTGCACAATTACACCCATTCTCACCGCAATAAGCAGGTTCTGCAATTTGGTGGCAGAGGCAATCAATGTATTTTTGCATAAGATTTATTGGTTCCGAGAGCAAAGAGAGTGCTTTGCCCCTCTCCCCGTGCGCATGTTAATCACAGCAAACTCATTTAACAAATAAATAATGCTAAAGAAAAATGCACAAGCCCTTTTTAATTAAAAAGTGGCTGCTGTCTTGACGTTATTCCAATAAACCTGAAGCAGGTAGAATTAAGGTCCCAATCCTGCAGCTCCAGCTCAGGAGAAATGGGAAAAGTCATAGAAGCAGTTTTTAAAATAATTTTGTTACGGTTCCTCCTACCTCCTCCCGAAACCACCACCTTCTCCTGCCTGCCCCTAAGCCCAAGCGCGAGCCAGGAAAAGGCTTCAAAAGGTTCCCTGGCTGGGAGAAGGAGGTTTTCCCTGATTTTCTTTATATGTTCACATTCACGCCTAAAAAGACAAGGAGTGTTTATACCCCTATCCCATTCCTTACAACAAAAAGCACTTTTGCCCTCAACGTGGCTTCCCAGGTATGAACCTCTGAACTTCCCTGATGTTTGCCGTGCTTCGGGGTCAGGAAAGGTGATTGGAAATGTTTTATAGATAAGAAAATTATCCCATGTGTCTCCTACATTAAAAATATCGAGGAAAACAAAAGGAGCTGGGGGCGATTGTTCAGACACCCCCCAAAATAATTCACTCTCAGGTGGGCATCAACCATCTTATCGTTTTGCATCAGCAAGCTTCAGCCTGAAGTGTATTTCATTATAAATAAGTCATAAGCCTCCAAAAATCTAAGAAGGAAAGGGAAACTTTATTCAGAAATCCTGAAAATCCTTAGCTCCAAGGGGGCTCGCAGGCTCAGCTATAATTAAACACTGCACTGAATTAGCTGTGTAGGCTTTAATCAGGTTTGTGACGAACTCAGGGTGAGTTTGCCTCACTAAAAGGTTATGTTTGCTTCATTAAAATCTGGGTTCTGGCTTTGCCCTTGATGTGCTCTTGCTCCAGTTTCTTTCATCAGTTCAGTCTTCGGGAGAGTTACAGAACACCGCCCATGAAGGATGCCAAGAAGTAGGTGCTTAAAAAAAGTTACCAATTAAATATCCCTTCCGAGCTCTGCTCTCATTTTTGCACCTGAAGTGCAAAACCTGAATAAAATCCCCTCGCCGGTGATCTTCCAGCTGTTGAAGAAGCCAGCAAAATCGGGATGCTCTCCCTCCTTTCAGCCACTCGGTAATTACATTACATGGATAATATAAAACCACAGAAACGGGTGTTCGTGGGGCAGCGACGAGGATACGGTCGTGCCATCCCTTACACCACGCACGGGTGCCTGCAGCTCCGATTTTGGCGGAGCGATCTCACTGGAAATAACACCATTTGCTGCTGATTTCCTCCTGACAGCCCCTCTCGGAGACCTGTCAGTTAGCCAGCCCTCCATCCATTTAATGTGCTCGTTATTGATAGCTTACCAGGATAAATGTTAATCAGAGTGTCAGCCCGCGCTGCACTAACTGCTTTAGAGGAATCTATTACCTCAACACAGTCACTTTTATCAACCAAATGTGTTATCTCATCAAAGAATGAAATCACATTTCTTTGACAAGATCTATTTTCCATAAAACCATTTTGACTGGCATTAATTACACTCCCGTGCTTTAATTCTTTATCTATCACATCTGATGTCACCTTTTCCACTCGTTCATCCAGAAATCATCAGGCAGCCCAACCGATGCTTGCCCGGAGCCTCCTGCTTGCCCTGCCTTCATCTCCCGCTCCGGCACGGCAACGCTCCCCATCTCCTCCCGGGATGTCCATACGGGAGGGTCGTCACCGAACCAGCTCTCCTGCCCACGTCAAATAGCCCAGCCTTGCGGATTTAGACATGTTCGTCCCCGCTCGCTGGTGTTTAATATCCTCCACGATGGCTTAAGAGCTGGAAATTTCCCGGCCATCCTCATGCGATGCAAGGAATCACCCTGGTTCTTTCAAAACGCAGCACAAAGGCGATTACTGGAAGGTCCTCATGTTCATTATCGTATCAATAATCCCCTGGTCGCCTTTGCTGGGTCTGGTCTGTCTTCCCAGGACACTCGATAGAAACTCCTTATTGTCTTTTGCCATCCCCTTGGGGTTTTTTTTCCCCGCTGATAAAAACTTCCCTTATCCATCTCTACAGCTAGTATCTCCTCGTTATAACAGGTGCTATTTCCAATTTCTTTTCATGTTTTGAACAGTACTTTTTTTATTTCTAATTACAGCTTTTGCTCCACAAGTAGACAATATTGTGTCCTTCCGTGATTCTAGAGGCACAGTTTGGCAATCCCGTAGATTCCTCTTAAAGAACAGCCAGGATTTATTTATTCTTTTTGTTTATGCTTTCTTCCCAGAGAAAGCCATTTATCACTTTCCCCTGCTTTGGGAAATCAGGACCTTTGAAGCACGGGGTGTATCCTGCACAGTGCTGCGTGCCAGGATCCACATCAGGAACAGCAGTGGCTGGAGAAGTTCCAAAATCAAATCAGCTATGGCAAAATAAACGATCTAAAATCGTTAATCACAGGGCAAACTGAAATTGCTACAAATTTGAGGCTGCTGAATGTCTTCCCAGCTTATTTTCAACTTTCTTAGTGTCTCCAGATGTGTTACCCCTCCTATTACTTTGCCAGATTTACTGCCCAAGGTAATACCTACAACTCAATTTATATCTCACAGCTCTTTAAGCCTGAGTTTGGGTGGTTACAAAAACCCATTTTCGTAACTATAAAAATTAGCCTTATGAAAGAAAAGTCTGAGAAAGATGTACATTTCAAACACAGCTCCAATTCTCTTCATTTTATTGCAGTTTTCACATTCACAGCGACTGGTGCTGGGGGATGCACAGGGCCAATTACCGTGCATCAGATACGAGCCATCGAACGACATTCCTGGGAATGTCACATTCCCTCTGAAGCTTTACCTTATTTCTAATGACTGTAATTAGGCCGTGATGACTTCCAGACCCAAGAAACAGATCCTGAGGAAGCGTCACTTCACCTTCCTCCACCACAGTCCCCAAAGCAGAGACGCCGGCGTGGAGCAGGGGCTTGTGCCGTTAGAGATGGTCATCCATCAGGATCAAGAATTCTCACGTTGTTTTATTTACTGGCTTCAGGACTCCGCGACCATCCTGTATTTTAAAAACCTGGTGCTGCTCTCTCCTTGGCTCCACATCACCTCCATGAACTCCCAGGCGATGTAGCCCAAGGGGCACCTACTCCTGGATCTACTCAGACCCAAATAGGCTCTACAGCTGAGTTGTCTGAATAAGACCTACAGCTATTTCTTGCTCTGTGTATAAAGACTGGCATAGTTTTCACATTTTTTTGAAGTCTTTAAGGCTTCAGCTACTAAATAACTGGAGTCAGCAAGACACTTCCCATGGGCATGTTACAGTATAATTTTCAACAGACGTACATATATACTTTCAATTCTGAAATTTTTTGTCCTGAGCACCATTTTAGGAAAAAAAAAAAAAACACTGGGCAAATGGATTTGTTGTACCTTATCTGCTGTTCTTGTGTCCCTAAACAACGTTATCTATGAGCATGTGGCACACAAAGGTACTGGAGCACCAGTACTGATGGGAAAAGATGGACCATACACACGAAAAGAAAGATGCCTTTTGGTGTGTGCTATTCACTCACCAAATCACTGGCAGCGTGCACGAGTGGCTCATGGAGTGTGGCAAGGTGTTACGGGAAATGATCGTTCTGAAATTTCCGTCTGGAAATTTAGTGTTTTCATCTGATTTCAAAATATTTATTTGCTTGTCTTCAAAAGACCTAGTCCTGCAAGTACCTATGTACTGATTTTACTCCACTGAGTGCTGCCCAGGGCAGCCAGTGAGAATACTTTGGAAAAACAAGTTACCTGCCTGCGTGCATTACCTGCCTGAAAAGTAGAGCCTCCGTGAAGCACCCACATGCACCATCCGTCAGTGAATTGAGCAGAGCCCTTTACAATTTGCTTAAACCTTTACTGACCACCCATGGCATTTAAGTACTGCTCTTAGACATATTCTTAAAATTTTTAGACACCTAAAACGCATCTAGATGGATTTCTAATTGAGCTTATGGAAAATCCCCCCCCCCTTCGTGCCCAGTGTTGTTAATATTAAAAGCAATCATCTGGCCACAGGTATGCTGGTAAACAGGGACAGAATTAAGCCCCAGCTTAAACGCCTTGCTGGTTTGAATGAATTTAGCACATAACAAGTAGCCGACGCACGCAGGAATTTTTCAGTGCCATATACCCACACCAGTTAATCCAGAGAGGATTTAAGGACCACACTAAGACATGAGCTGGGAGCTCTATATTAGCTCTAGAGACAGGACATTTTTAACTACAGGCAGGGAAGGTGTCAACCCTCAAAAAATATTTTGCAAGTTCTGCAGTCTGACCATCCCTAATAGAGCTCATCTACCCCCTCCACGCTAAAAGCAAAGGCAATTGCCTGTGGACAGCTTAATACAACCATAATAAAGTGTTTGAAGGAGACCTCTCATGGAGTTAGTTACTTTATTACAAAGAGCATCTTCGTCACTGTCACCGGTTCAAGGGCAGCCCAATGTATGCCATGTCAGGGACGTGGTACGAGCGCTGCAGCTTGCACAATTTATAGCCCGTGCTACAAATTAAAATCCAATAAAGCTTCTATAAAGGCTGCTTTAGGAGTATCAAGTTCTTTCCACGGTGCTCATATTTTAAGTGATAGATTTGTATAATGACTTTACAGTCAATAAAAAAATGTATAATTCTCTAAACTTCTGTCCATATTGGTTGTAAAATAGTTACATAAATCTATTGTCTGAAAGTGTAGGCAGTATGGAAGGAATATGGGGTGTATCAAATGTATATGCAGGTGCAGGCCAGTTGACGTAGCTGAAGTTCTGCCTCTTGGTTCCCTTCACTTTGCTCTTCAACAGCAAAATGAGCTCGCAGCTCCAGGGCCGTCCCTGCCGTAGCAGCAACGTGACTTCATGCACAACAAATACTCCATGTAAATCCTACACGGAGACTTGGGGGGGTCTCGGGGGGACACATCCTGCTGCTCACCCATAAATGACCGGCTCATTTTTGGATCGCGGATTAACCGTGTCTGGTTTCCAGTACTCTCCTGCTCAACTCCAGTCCTTTCAAAGGCATTTAAAACCCCCAGGAGGACCATATTTCTAACATCTGCAGGTAAAGTGAAGTCCCAGTTCCCTCGGTGTCCTCCAAAACGATGTCTCACTGAAAATTGCTGGGATTGATTTGTTCAGCTGGTTTGGCATACGGGGTCGGGGAGGTTAGTCCTGGACCTGGAGCTATTTAATCCCATCCCAAGAGAATCCCAAGAGTCCCCCTGAAGAGAAGAGGGACCCACAAGCTCCACACGCACCTGAACCTCTTACTCCAGCCTTACCCTTTTTTTGCTGCTTTGGTGGAACAAAGAGAAGCCAGAGTGTGAAGTAGAAATATTAAAGCAAGAAGGATTATGTGCTTAAGTGTAAACTGAGATGGAAGATTAAGTCTGAAGAAAGAATGACTTACGTGGGGGCCTGTTGGGACCTGTTCCTCACAGCTCACTTCACACCAGCTAAGTGATTTTAACCCTCTGCCTTCCCCTGTTGCTTCAAGCTTACCCCCAACACAGCTGAAGGAATTTATTTATTAAAGAACATCATTAAATCCGAGCTGCATTTCTATTGACCTGAGAGGGAGGCTTCAGGCTTCTCACGTTTTCTTTCAGAATTTAAATAAGATGTGCACTCCCCAGTTAAGGGTCTTGAGAAGCGACGACGTGAGCATGGGGACAGGTTTGGGGTGAAAGCAGGAGCTGTGGCTCGGCAGGACCCCAAATATCAGGAGCCACAGCCCAAGCCCTGCTGCACGCCAGGCTCGTCACCGTGCCATCCCCAGGTGTCCCCCACCCTGGGGACTCAAAGGACATGGATGCAGTGCCTGGACACATGTGATGGACATGATGGCCATCAACCTTTCGTTGAGTTGGGCTTCACTCGCCAATTTTTCTAATATTCTCCAGTATCCCCAGTCTCCAGGAGGTGAAGCTACAGAAAAGAGCCGGATCACAGCAGATTCACAATAAAGTCTTAAGAATCGGGAACGTTACACCAAGTACAAGTTTTTACGCTTTTGTGACTCGAAGGGAAAAACCAGAAAATGTCACCCAAAAGCTCCCAAACCAGAAAAACCACAAAAGCACTTAATCAGAAATGTCAGGTTCTTCTGGCATATGACTCAGGATTTTTGATGCTGATTTTGAATGCTGAATGTGTACATTGTGGCCTTTCTTTGATTATTGAAGTTATTATGGTACACCTTGAAAAAGCTATACCAGTTCAAGGGAGTCCATCAGGGTTTTCCTGGGCTGTCCTGGACAGCATGGTGATCCCATGACCACAGGAAAAGGAAGGAGAGCAGTTATTCTGGAGAGGCCTAGTTCCTGGGAACTGATGTATATTTGCAACCGGTATATATTTGCTCCAAGAAATCCCAGTTTCGGGGTCAGACCAGGCAGGTGAGGACCGGACGGCTCCAGCCCTCCCAGCTGCACATCAGCATGGATCTCCATTTTAAGATGACTCCCAAGAGATGTTTCAAGCTGACTCCCAGTGGATGTCCCGGGGGGTTTCCCCTTGCTGTCATCCCTCAAGGCAAATCTAAAGACCGCACGTCACACCAGGTAATTCCCTACCCCAAAACGGGGTGTAGGGAAGAGGCACGGTCCCACAGAGAGAAACCCATGAGATGGGGCCACCTTGGGTCTTTTACACCGCGGGGAAAAGCACCAGCAAAGACTCAGAAGATCCTACAGAATTTGCTTCAGCCACATTTTCATCCCTTTTTCGTTTGCTTTCTGTGAGTATTTTTTAGGAAGCGGACTTGTTGCTGAGCATGCTTACAACAACAGGTAATTTTAGGAGACAATTATTAGAGACAAATGGCTGAGAAGTAAATTTTCAGATTAGGATCCACAACTGCTTGCTGTGGAGAGCTGACTCTAAACCCCAGGTGAACCCATTCAGAAACTAGATGTGATATTGTGCGACAAGGGTGTCTGCTAAGGTTAATTAATGTGTCTTAAGTGCCCATAACGTAAAAGAGCTATAAAAGAGCTGTATGGTGAAGGTTTTTCATTTAAGTTATTTGGTGCTTAAAACTTCAGGTAAATAAAATAATAATTGCTTAGATACATTGCAAGGTAAGAAAAATGAAGCCAAATTAATTGACTCGCCGTAAATGATTTGCTCCATCCTGCTATGTTATCACACTAGCAAATGCATTTAATAAAATTGTGGCACCTTGAAATTCCTTTCTGCATGCACACTTTTTTTTTTTTTTTTATAAAGGGGAAACCTTTGCAGACTGAAAGAGAATATTCGATTTCCCTCGCAGAGGACTAATAGAAATGAGCACATCAGGCACATTTCGCAGCAAAGCTCCGGAGCCGGTGAGAGGCACCGGAGTTTCAAAACCCGAAACTGGGAAAAGCCTTTCAAAAGGCGGCTTGAGGACAAAGCCACCCACATAGGTACCTGTGCTGGAGCTGTAGGCTGAATTACCACTTTTATTAATTAACTAAATGAAACACATGTTTCCCTGTCCCTCACCAACTTTGCAAATAGACATTATTGCGATTGCACTGAGGCTCCGAGCGGCCGAGGGAGCCGCAGGGTTTTTTTTCCAGCAGCAGGCGGGTATTGACAAATATTGTACCTCCAGTCGGTACAATGTCTCAGGTATTATTTGGCTGCCTGTATATGGAAAAAAACTGGCAGCCTTTATCCTAAAGGGAAAATCCCATCCCACACGGGGGAGCCCAAGCCATGAGCTCCCACCGAGTCTGCAGCGATGGGCAAAACTCAGCACTCCGCCAAGTTTTACCTTCTCCTTTGCACGCCAAGTAACCTTCCTGCAGCATCGCAGGCAGAAGGATCAAGGTAAGCCTTGCCTTTGAATGGGGCACATGGGATTTTCAGGGGAAAAACAGGTAAGCAGATTTGTTGGGTGTATTTAAGGCAACCCTGAAGAGCGCTGAGCCCTGCTGCCCCAGGGTAAGAGTGGTCTCAGCCCAGGTTCATAAGATAATTACTGCCACATACCCCAAAGTCTTTATTCCCAAATGTAGTGGTAGCACAAGCCCAGCTTTATGCCCATGGCTGCCCTCAAGCTGACACACGACCGAAGCTATAAGTACATATACACGCTATATGTATTTTACCCGTGTCAGTGGTCTCACCAGCTAGACAAGCTGCCTAATCCCTCTTCCTGATGGCAGTAAGAAGAAAGCAGTGGTGAGTTTATCTTTTGCTGAATTTTACCCTAAACTGAGCATTGCTACCTACAGCTAAAAACGGAAGATACTGTCAAGCAGCAGCAGCAGCCATGGACTTGGTGCACCGTGGATGTTTTCTACTTTAGTCCTGAAATATCCTGACTATTCTGTTTTAGGTAATGTGAGGGTGGGTTTGGAAGAGAGAGTCATTAGCTCTTCTTGAATGAGCCTAAAATATCTTCTCCCTCCCCCCCTTTTCCCATTCACCTTGGATCTGTGATTTTTTTAACACCCCAGCATCCCTTGGATATTTTCCCTTACAAAACAGGAGTGTGTTTCCCATCTGCCCTTTGCAGAACTCTTTCAGCCAGTCTAGAGGAAAAGCTCCTCCTTGCAAATGGTCTTTGCATTTCTTTCCCCACCAGAAATACCTTCTCTCTGCCTGTCATGTGCCGAAGTCTGATCTTGTGCAAGTTCCTTTGCGAGAAAGACAGAAAAAAGCACAGAGGATGAAACCAATAAGAGGCGGTGCGGAAATACAATAAGAGACGGCTTTTTTTTTTTTTTTTAATTGACGGTCACAAGTATTTTCAATTTTGCTTTCATTTTCTCCCAGCAGACGGTATTCTGTGATGCCGATGAGCATCTCACCAGCCACACTGCCCTAAACAAAAGCTTAAAGAACCAAAAAAGGGAAATGGAGGCAGACGTGTCATAACACTTGGTTAATGAGGAGTTCCCTGGCACACACCTTGCTTTCCTGGAGACCTGAGGGAGTCTGTCTCGTGATATATGGTGGAGGTTGATGGCAGACTAGACTTGCAAAACCTATCGCTGTTTGGTGGCCCACAAGTTGGTTCACTCTATGACGGGCCCCTGCGTGGTGGGGCTGAGCCGGCTCTCCCCGAAGCGGAGATGCTGCGTCCACCCGTTAATCTCAAGGCTGAGACTAAACTCTAAAAAAACTGCCCTCCTCCCTTGGGCTCAAGTGAGCAAAACCTCTGAATTATGTGGCTTTAGCCCGTTTACACCCACCAGCTGGGGTTCAGTGCCACAGAAAGCTACGCTGAAAACATGAAGTGAAGATGGAAGTCTCACCTAACATTTTCTCTTCCTCTTCCCACCCTACACACTCAGGGAGCGTTAACCTGCCTATAGCAGCTGTCCATGAGTTTAAGAAAACATTCCTCACCCAGTGCTTTTATCGGATGAGTGATGCCGGTACAACAGCCGCTTGGATGTTTCCTGCTTTTTTCCAACATCATCCAGGAGAAAACGAAATAGTAACATGGAGATCCCCTGTGTGCAGCTCCAAGCACTGAACCCACTCCACGTCCCCCAGGAAAACCAGCTTCCAGGTGCTCTACAGCTCAAAAAAGCCTTTATCTTCTCATGCCTTATCACCCCCTCAGCAATATGGTCTCATGCTAGAAACTGTTTGGTCCTCTTGAACTGCAACAGGACTTTTTGTCCCTAAGGACATACTATTCAGAAGACATCCACTTGCTTTCTTTAGATGCAAGTTTTAGCAGCATCATAAAGATGAACTTCTTGAAAGTACATCTGAAAAAAAAAATTATATGGGAAGACTACTTAATTATTACATATATCTTTGGCATACTTGATGAGAAGCACTTTAGTGTGTAGGTGTAGCTTTAGCAGAGAAAACAGGATTAAATTTATACAGAGCGATAAAGTTATTCTATGCAATTACAGCCCACCTTCGAAAAGCTTCCCTGGAGAGAGCGTGTCGGAGAGCTGGGTAGGGCCTTACCTGTGACACCAGTGCTCGCTCTTCTCCCAAAAATACAGTGTTCTTCACGTGTAATGCCCTTGTCAAGCTTTAAATGAGTTGTTGCCAATGTTAACTCCAAGTCCGTATCTCAGCAATAATGCCCAGACCACCCAGTAGCTGTTGATAGCCTGTCCATGCATGGGGTTGGCCACCTGTGGGCAATGCCCAGCTGGAAATTTGGGGTGACTATGACCTCTTCTTCAGCTGCATGACATGCTTCATCTCCAAATACTCCAGAGCACTGCAGCTATTCAACAGTCATCTTTGCTTTGAGGGTATCTGAGCACTGCAGAAATGCTGCAGTGCCCAAGCCTTGATTCCTAAACCAAAACAGTTCTCTGCTTGGGTTGTGCACGCTCACCCACCCAGCAAAACCCTTCCAAAGGGGACAAAGCATCACTATCACCTTTTCCCAGGAGGTTTGACTGTGTTTGCACACCCAAGAGACAAGCCAGTTACTCGGAGGGCTGGAGCACCTCTCCTGCGAGGACAGGCTGGGAGAGCTGGGGTCGTTCAGCCTGGAGAGGAGACGGCTCCGGGGAGACCTTACAGCAGCCGGCCAGTGCCTAAAGGGGGCTTGGAAGAAAGGTGGGGACAGAGTTTTTAGTGGGGTCTGTAGCGATAGGACAAGGGGTAATGGCTTTAAACTAACAGAGGGGAGATTCAGACCAGATGGAAGGAAGAAATGTTTTAGGACGAGCGTGGTGAGACACTGGAGGAGGTTTCCCAGAGAGGTGGTCGATGCCCCGTCCCTGGGAACGTTCCAGGTCAGGTTGGACGGGGCTCTGAGCAACCTGATCGAGTGGGAGACGTCCCTGCTCATGGCAGGGGGGTTGGACTAGGTGACCTTCAGAGGTCCCTTCCCACCCAAACCCTTCGGTGATTCCATTATACTGTTCACCAAGTGAAGTCACCGCCCCATGTGAAAACCCTTCCAGGAGCAAACGAACCCTCCAGTAACAAAAGGGCAGCATTTGCCCTCATAGTTTTTGCGGAAAACAGGAGCAGATCCGAGTGGCAGATGGGGAAGCACAAGGCAACAGATGCCTGTGAGGAGCATCGCAAGCAGCGCGCGGCGGCCGCCCGACTATTGTTGAGCTGTCGCAGGCAGCGCAGGGGACGGGGAGGGGGGGACAAAGCCGGCGTCTGTGCCAGGGAATGAAGCAGTGCCAGGGAACACAAGGCACTGCGACGGGATGCTCTGTGCTGCTAAACCCCCCGAGAAGCCGGTGTGCCATCAGCCTGGGCACCCGGAGGAGTCTGCCCCGAGCGCTGGGGGACCGACAGCATCCCGCCGCGGGCGCGGGATCTACTCCCTGCCACCACCCTCGCCAGGAGATGCTGCAGAGGAGTTCATCGGGGCGACCTTCAGACAGACTCTGCAAAGCAAACCGCTCGTGTCTAAATCCTGGGAGGCTTTGAAAACAGCCATCTAGACCTTAAAAACGGCAGAAAACAGTAAAATCCACAAATTGGCATCCAGCGTTTCAGGATCCCTGAGATGGAAGTCAGCACGTGCCTAGTTTTTGCTGGCTTTAGTATTTTTGTTAGTACGTGTTTGTGACAACAGTATGGCAGGCAAGGTGTTTCCCACCCCGTCGGGAACAGAAATACTGCGGGAAACGGCTGCTTTGTGCACGTTGCACACATGAATCCTCAAAGTCATTGTCAGAACCGTTTCAAAAAATCACTTGAAATGGTTTCATGAAAGCTTCTCAGCCTGACGGTCTCTTCAAAATGAGAACTTTTCATCCCCAAGTCACCCCTGTTTCCCAAAGCAGAGAAACAGCTTCCTTTGTTTAATGGGAGCATCTCCTGGGAGGCACGGCAAGACCAGGACATCACCTCGGGGAGGGCAGCTGAGAGGCTGATTTTCCAGGCACTGGGCTCTTCTTAAGTAAAAGCACTGAGATTTAGTAATAACGAGAAAGGTGGCTAAGAGGGAGATGCTGTGACAGGGGCTGTAGGAACTTGCAGGTTATGTTGGCTGGAAGACCACCCAGCACGACAGCGCAGCTGGGGGATGGCCAAAACCAGGCTTAATCCTAAATCAAATTGAACGGAGAGCTGCAGCCGGGGGAGGAAAAAAAAAAGAGAGGTTTTAAAAAATAATTTAATGTTTATTTTTTATCTGAAGATGATACTTGAATTCTGAAATGGATGCACTTTATTTCAAATAAGGTTTCTAAAAGGCTCAGCCAAGCAAAGACGAAACGCACGCTGGGTGCATACAAAGTGCAGTACAAAGAAGTATTGCACGTAGGGTTGAATGAAATGTTTGGATTAAGCAAAACAGAATTTTTAAAAATATTTTTGACTAAGCTGCTGAGTCAAAAGATCCACAATTACAGCAAATGCAGAATACATACATAAAAAGGCAGCCCGAGACACGCCACCTGCTTCCTCCTATTAGTATCTTACCAAATCTGCCCACAGAGAAACCCAACTATGACACAGCACATACGAGGATGTAAAAACGGCTCACTTCAGTGGGTCAAGAGGGAAGAGAAACAAAGAAGCACATAACCTGGGTCATGTTTTTCATAGCAATGGGGAAACAAAACCAGAAGAAGAAGCAAAACCAAAAGGTGCAAGAAGGAAGGGAGGGAGAAATTCCTTCTTTACAACTGGCTACTTGGACAAAGCGACAGGTCCTCAAAAGGGAATTTACAGACATCAGAAGGCAAGTTTTTTCTGTATAACAAAAGAAAATATTTGGAAAGCAACTTATAAGGCAGGCCTTATATATTTTTACAAGAGGAAGTATTGCATGAAAAGCATTTGGGGGGTCCAGTTTCACTTATTTTACCGCAACCGAGTGGTCTCCATCAAGTCCAGCAGCCCAAAGGGAGGCCAACATTGAGTCAAGAGGTTGACTGGGGGTTCTCCCTTCCAGGGGACGTTGGAGGGGATGCCAAGGGGAGCCTGGCCTAAGCCAGATCCCGCAGCCCCAAGCAGGGCAGGATGCTCATCTTCAGGGACCGTCGCAGGGACCCCAGCCCTGAGCCATCTGCCCAGACCTCCCAGCTCATCCTTGGCAGTAATTATCTGTTTTAGCGATTGAAATCTCTCAACGCGGCGGGGTAACGACATCCTCGCCGGTCACGGAGCAGTCATTGCATCGGCTTGCCAGACCAGCACATTTCAAAGTCATACATCTCGCCCAAAAAATGGTTCTGCCATGGTAGGCAAATAAATTGTTGAGCCATTAAAAACACAGCGGTCAAAAGCTCAGCCAGGCCTGCGTGTTGTCAAGCACCGGGTCAATGATGCTGCGCTAATACTAGGGAAAAAATGCCCTCATTAGAAAGAAAAATACATCTTGCCATCACCCTGAACACAGCAAAATGGG
>JANZLQ010000079.1:80635089-80659138 GCA_026212715.1 Elanus axillaris | reverse complement strand
GGGGGGGGAGAGAAAAATCCCTAACCCTGCAGATGTAAACACAGAAAGTTAAAAGGGGAAATAGGGAGAAGTGATGGGATACAGCCTGCGGCACAGGGAAGGGAGCACAGAGCAGGAGTGGGGACCTGAGCTGTAATCCCTGCTCAGCCTTAGGAAATCAGTTAACCCCTGCGATCCTGTTATCTGAAAATGGAGATAATCATTCTTACCCACCTACATCCCTTGCAGGGGTATGATGGGATTAGTCAGCAGCAGATCTACAAAATGCAAATTGCTAAGCACGCTAACGAACCACATGCATCTTCACTCCGGTGCTGGCTCCTGGTTGGGATGAAACAAGCTCTGCCTTTCCCACTGGCATTTTATCTTTCTTTTGTGCATACCCAGAGGTGCCCAGCTGCACTTGGCCATCGGAAAGCAGAGCCATAGGGATGCCTCAACCCATGCCCAGCTCATGCAGGGACAGCCCTTATCCAGGCGGCAATTCCCAATGCAGCTGAGAAACCACATCCTGCGCTGATGGTCATATTACTCAGAAGTCCCAACCACAAGAAAAACCAGAAAACAATTTATTCCTTTCCTTCGTCACATTGTGCTTTGCAAAACCTCCCCCGTGTCTCTCCTCCACCTCCTCTGGAGTTACGCAGGACACACAGCCCCCAAGATGCTCCTTGGAGGATCCTATTTCTCCGCTCCTCCTCCCTGCTGCCTTCTGGACAGGTGCTCAGCCCTGCACCCAGGACACCAACTGGGGCTTCACCAGCACCGAGACGAGCAGGATTGTCCCCGAGCTATTCTGGACACTCACAATATCCCTGTTTTGGCAGCCCAGGGTGACGGTCACCTCCAGCACAAAGGTTCGACTGGGGGCTATGACACCCCCAAGCCTCCACCTGTCCCATTATGTCCCATCTCACACGGGATTGCTGATCCACGTGCGTTGCATTTACCTTACTGAATAGCATCACATCATTTTGGAGACCATTTCTCCGATCTGCCAAGAACCTTTCAAATTCTAGCCCTGTCCTGCAAAGCCCATTTGGGCTTTTCCTAATCTGGGATGACCTACAAATTTGATAAGTACGTTGTCCTGTATCACCCCCAAAAGCCAGAGATGAGCGCCCACCCCAGGACAGCCCTGGGTAACCCCCAAACACACTCAAGGCTGTTTCCATTTCAATGGGAATCACTGATGACTAATGTCCAATGGCGATTTCCTACCCAGCCCTTCCCTACCTTAAAAGACTTTCTTCCAGACCACGCTGCCCTATTTACCTCGCCAAACTGCTGTTTGACACATCATTAAATGCCTTATTACGGCTGCAGGAGACAAAAGCCAGATGCACACTCGACCACGGCAGCCTCCAACATCGCATTAACGCTTGCCAGTGGAGTAGAGACCTTAGAAATAAATCAGTTATCGCAAATGAACTATCACTTCCCAGCAGTTTGCTTACTTGGAGCTCAGGCAAGTCGCTGAGCCAAAAGGTCAGCGGGGACCCAGGGGAAAATAAAGACTTTATCATCAGTCGGAGCAGGATTCAGCTCCCTTGACTCAAGGTATCTGCAGCGCAGATGTCTCCATTAGAGCTAATCACCCCCCATTTCCTTTAGTCAGCGAAGAGAAACAGGCACTTTTAGGGAGTGATTCACTGAATCTATTTTAAATGTCTTCTGCGAGATGAGATAAATCACACCTAGAAATCTCGGTTTCTCACATTCGGTCAGATGGGTCCTACCACTATTGTCACGATGCCCCATTTCATGGGCTTTAAATTACTAAGGAAAGCACCTTGGAAGGTGTAATGGCTATAGTTGTTTATTTGGCGATTCCAGCCCTTCACTTCTATAATTAAATGAAAAAAAAATTAGTAATAATATAAAATATATCTAACGTATACATGTATGCCCCGTGAGCATCCCACATCCCTTCCAGGGCTCAGGCACCGTCACCGACCAGGTGCCGTCTCTCTGTTTTCCTTCACTCCATTTCTCTTTGCCTACAACTAGAAAAATTAATATTTTCTGTCCCAGATGTGAGGTTTAACATTTGTTACAGGCACTTAGTACATGCTTGAATTACTGTGCCAGCTGCTAACAGAAAAAGATTTAGTAGGATTAATATGGTGAACAAATGAAAAAAACTGCAGAAGGTGGTGAGGGGACAGCAAGAAAACTGCCAGAGAGCAGCTCTCCTCTCCATCCTGATGATTTATCTTTTTCATTTTAGCCCTCAATGAGAATTTTCCTATTAGCATTGGAAACAACCACTTAATGAAAACTGGAAAGAAGCGTTTCATACCCAAAACCTCCCTGTTATTGGGAAGCGGAGAAAAGAATAATTAATATCGCGGGAGCTTTGCACTGGGGTTGTTCATGCAGTTGGAAATCGGGCTCGTGGGGTAAGACCAGGGCAGCTTCTGTGGGACCACAGGGCCCCGTGATGTCTCCCCACATGCAAAAGGAAGCTCTGAAAAGAGCATCAAGCGGTCCCTCAGCCAGGCACATCCCGATATGACACCTCGATTTTAGAGGTAGCATCTAGTCTGGGGAAATTTCTCTCTTCTCCTCCTTTTTCAGCATCAGATAAGGATAAAGCAAGAGCTTCCACAGGCTCTGGTTGCCCCATGAGCGTGCCTTGCAACACGGATGCTGCCGGATGACAGTGCAACCACCGATCCTGTGCCCGCAAACATCAAACACCAAATATTTTGTGATGGATTTCAAAGGCCAGAAAATATTTTCTTTGCAAATCTCCAAGTTTCAGAAGGGAAAAAAAATAAAAGCAAAAAGTTGCTGAAACCGGTTGTGAAATCACTGACATTTGCCATCCTCCCTGGACACTTTCCACAGACTGGCACCAAGATTGCTTAAACCACACAAAGCAGAGGGTGCCGCTGCTGGAGAAACGGTTTAAGCATCTCCCCAGCTTCGCTCAAAAATCCAACTGTGAGTCCACAGGCGCTTGCCTCCCCACGGCACCCTACGCACTGGGGACAGTGGCAACCGCAGCATCCCCAGGCCACCAGGATGCAGGGAGATGCTCCCCCAGCACCATCCGGATGAGAGGGACCATAATCACTCTCCGTTATTTTTCAGGAAGGGTGTCCGGCGGAGGCTGGGGCCCATGTCACTAACCCTGCACGGGGATAATGCTCTTGGGAAAAACTCCTTCTCGGGTGCCATGGCCAAATCTCAGTGCTATTGTCCCATCCACCCAGGCTAAACCCGTCCGAGCTGGGGTAACGGATACAGGGAGGCAAAATCCCCTTCCCCACACCCCCTTTGAAGATGAGGAAGATAAAGGACAGAGACGGAGATGTAGGGGAGCTGTCTCGATTGCAGGCACTGACCCAGCAACTGAGCTGAGACACAAACCAAAGCCTCCACACCATCGACTTGAGTAGGTGCCAGGATGACCACAGATGGACGTACTCTGCGAGTGAAGGCTGTGATGATGGTTGTGCGTGGCTGTGCAAGGTTTGCATGGGACCCGCAGGTTTTCTTCTCGTCCCATGGATGCCAGCGTGGCACCAGGGCAGATTCTGAACCATAAGGAGAGCAGCAAAGAATAAAAAGCAATTTCTAACACAGCTAAGCAGCTACCGAGTGTGACAGAGGAACAGCCACACGAAGCCAGCTCGCCCTCCAAGGGAAGGCTGCAATCAGTAACACTGTTAAAAATAAAAACCTCTCTTGCTGACGCTGCAGTTACGGCTCGAAACAATCAAATCCTACACAAAGGCTTCATCTACTGAGGAATCACAAAATAGCACGCAGTCCTGCCTCCGGTTTCCTCAAATAACAAGCAGCTCGATAGATGGGATGTGGGAAGGAGTTTACCCAGACAGACTCTTCCCAATTCATTTTTGGAAGATCAGCGATGCTTCAGGGCTGAATCGAGCCCCAGCGCGGGGTCAGCAGGATCGAGGAAAGGGGCAGCCTCTTCCCCGCCAGCATCACTCTTTTCTTCTTGAAGCATCACCAACCAACCCTTCCCCTGGAAATCCTTGAGCATCCTTCCAACCTGCTTTTATATTTTTAAATAAATTGGGGTGATGGTCTGGTAGGGCCACCAGCAGCACCACCTCCAGTGTCACCCCATTGCCAGCCTCAAAGCCACGTCCAGCAGCTGAGTGCCACCAGCAAATGCAGCTCCAGAGACAGTGCAACAGATTTGATTAATGAAACCCCGCTTTGAAAAAATGTCAGGTTTATTAATTCAGCTCTAGCACGATGTAAGGCATCCTCGCAGCTTGCCGACCCTACTGCAACGGCAGCGGGAGAAGTCCGGCCATCCCTACCTACCACACCAGCGTCTACACCCAAACTGGGCGACTCAACTTGCTCCATAGCTGGTGAGCAAGGTCTTGGAAGGGCTGAAAAACCAGGGAACAGCCAGATCGCTGAGACTAAAGTCAGCAATTACCATTCAGGGAAATAAACCATCAGCCTCCTCGGCTGATCTGAATGTTGTCTGGGACGAGGGGCTGTCCCATAGGTCCATAGCTAGCAGGTAAAATGGGGGAAGAGAGCAGAAGTATTGTAAAAATCAGAGGGAAGGGTAAAGGTGACAGGTGCCTTTGCAGTCTCACACTTGCGTTTTATTTATATACACACATCTAGCTAAGCAAATGCCCACGCAAACCCATTTAAAAACACCTTCTGCAAGCAAACTGCGCTGCGTGGCTCAGCAGAGACATTGTCCCCTCTCTCCGGGGGACTCCCTGCTCATGGGAGGTTGCACATCTTCTTCTGATGACCATCATGGCCTACACAAATGATGCAAGACTGGCTTTTAAGTGCTGTCTCGGCACTAAAAGTGCAGATCTGAGACCGCACAAGGCTGGTATTCAAACCCAGACTTCTAAGCCTCTGTTTTGGAAGAGCCCAGACCAGGCTTGGGCTTGGTCCACCACAGAAATGGGACTTTGTTGTTTCTCCTGCTGATGTAAGAGAAGCCGGAGCAGACAACGCTTTGATATTAACTTTGGTATGGGAATGAGAAAAAGGAAGAAGAATTAAAACAGGCCTAGAAATTCCAGGGAGGTTTCTTGATCCAAAATTCCCACTGAGCTTCACAGATTGAACTGTTCCTGCACACAACTGTCTGCAGGAGAGTTAAAAGCTCTTTCAAAGAAGGTGAAGACGCTCAGTGCAGAGATCACATTTACTGTCTTCTACATTATACCTCTTTTTTACAGCCGTAATTTGGAAGGTGTGAAGAGATGGTCCCTGTATTCAAGCAGACAGATGACAGGGTGTCTACCCGAAACTTAAAGCCTGCTAATTGGTAGTAGGTTGTTTGGGGAGGATGAAGCCTTGCTCCTGTCCTGAGGATGTAATTACAAGGGGAAGATTGATGTTTCGGACTCGGATCCACAGGAGCCGCACCAGAGGGACAGTTATAGATCACAACGTGACCACAGTAATCACGTGGGGACGTTAAGGACACCCAACTGAGTTCTGCAAATATGCTTCAGAGAGGTGTCCAAATACAAGGGGGAGGAATTAATCTTCCAGGAGAATTCTTTAAGACTTATAATCTGTTGAGAAAGGAATTACCAACTGAGTGCTATGCAAAGCTGTGGTAATTATGCTAACAAATTAGAAGTACATTTATCTGCTTTCAAAGATGTTCATCAACATTGTATGCTTGGCTTTCCCCATACGCAGTTATGGGCAGAAATCATTATTCTATGCAGGCTGCCACACACCAGCCCCACATCATAATAGACCTTTTCCACTAGGTACTCAGCCAACATAAAATCCCACTTTTAGGTCACATAATCTCCAGGACTCACCTCAAGCGCGTCCTGCAGCGAGCGATCTGACTTACGATCCCTGTGACATAAGGATGTCACTGTCACAACCCGTTCTGATGCCAAGGGCTGGCAGCAAAAAATTTCCCTGAAATGCAAGAAGCTTGATCCAGTAAAAAAAAAAAAAAAAAAGCTTGTACAAAGTGCTGTGGAAACATATGCGTGTCTGATCATAAATGCTAAAAGTCAAAGTCGTATTTTTATTCTCCACCTTTTTCTGGAAAATTGGCATATCGTTAGCCAAAGCAGGGGTTTGGAGACCGGCAACTATATTCTCTGCGGCTCCTATGCAAAGTCCATTCTTACAGTGTTTTTCCATTGATAAAATAGTTCATTTAGCTATCATTCCTGTGCAGCAGCATGGGCAGGTTTTCTGGTCGAACCTCATCCTGGCTGAGAACGCTGTGGTGAGTCACCGGTTTAGAGCCCATGAGGAAGGTTTGAAAACATTTATTTTCTGCTTGCCAATGTATCTGTAGTTAAAGCACAACATGGGACCATACTGGGTTTATTGAAATTCTGCCAGAAAGCCTGGCAGGTTTCTTACAGAATTTTATCTAACAAGTAGGCAGATTTAAAAAAAAAAAAAAAAAAAAAAAAAAAGAAAGAAAGAAAAAAATCTGACTTAATTGGGGGGACTGGAGAGCATCTTGTAAAGCCTGATGCTTCATCTCTCGAGCCCACAAGCTCCCAGCAGCCCGTCTCGTGCAGCCCCGGAGCAATCGTTATTAGCTTCTAAATGAGCTAACCTACTAAAAAAAGCTTATAGCACACCAGGACTCTGGAGCTCGTCTCCATCACGCTTCCCAAAGAGCACGGCAGCCCAAGGAACACACCGGCAGCAGGAGTAAAACCTCCGCTATGCCGCGGTGGGACCTTCCCCCAGCACCGCCGGAGGAACACGGGCTCAGCCCCGACACCCTGCTCCAGAGGAGGTCCCAGCCGTGCTTTCCCAAGCAATGCCAGGACTTAGCTCCTGGGATTTCACCTGGAACAATGATCCTGGCCTGGCACACGCAGTAGGCGGACTCTGCCAAAGGGTCCATCCACGCTATGACAAGGAGGAGTCTCAAAAACCCCGAGATGCCTGGTCTGGATGTCGGGTTGCCCGGTGGAGAAGCTGGAGCGTCGGCACTATTGGGAAGGGGTGCAGAAGGATGCGTGGCTGTCCCCAGGCCAGGGACTTACCTCTCACCTCCCTTTTTCCTGGGGAAGTTCAGAAACAAGATCGCTTGGTGTGAGCATATATATAAATATATATTGACATTTCTGTATTGCAGTGGGAATGGCTATTTCCCTCGGGAACGGCAGGAGGGAGGCTGCCCCCATTTACTGTGCTTACTCGTACTGATGCCTCCCGAGGATGCAAGGTAGAAGGTGAATATATTTACACTTAGTAAAAGCAAATTAGTTATGTGCAATGAGAAAATACGTGCATGCAATTAATCGCTCCAGGAAAAGCTGGTTAAATCTCATCAGGTTGCTTTCGAGACACGACCTCTTCCTAAATCAGGGATGTAGGAATACAGGAGATGTCCTGGCTCCCGGCAAGGGCAGAAGCGGCAGCTCGGCACCAGCCATCATCGCGCGGGCTGGACCGCCAGCCTGGCGCAGACCAGTCGGGGTGGACCTGATGTCACTTAAACTGTTGCTAAATCCAGTTTTGCCTTCTTTGCCTCCGGTTTGGTGCTGTGAGCGTGCCCCGAGGGCCGTGCCGGCGGGCTGACCGGAGCCCCTTTGATCTCTTCCCACACACCCAGGTTGTAATTTCCCAAGGACTGGAGCCTACAGCCGTTCCGTTGTAGGCTTTGCTGACGAGCCTGATGTGCAAGGGGAAAGCCGGCGGCTGGATAGCGTGCAAGGACATGTTGTGACACGAAGCTTCGCTCCAGGACGGGATTATCGTCCTCTTGTCAGAACTCAAACCGCTTAATTACTTTGTACAGAGATGGCTGCGCTGCAGTGGCGGGGAAGATGAGTTGTCCCTGCAGCAAGGGAGGACGTGGGTTTGCTCACGCAGTGGCCAGCGTCTCGAGGGTGGGTGGAAACCCTCGGGCATGGTCCCGGAGACTGGACCACCACCTTCTTGGCTCGCACTGGCCACCATCGTGCTGCCTTTGAAGACGCCAGCTAGCAAAAGCAAGAGGAGAGGGCAAATTTACTCCGGCTTTTCACCCAGCAGGCTGTTTTGCTCACAAGAGTGTCCTCGCCCACTTCTTAAAGCAGTGCAAAATTCATATGGGAGGTGCTTCTGTTTAATTATGAAATAAGTAGGGTTGGTTTTTAATTGCCTCACTATCTTCCAGAGCCAACCAAACGCTTCCTGTGTCAGGCAGGGGAGAGACGTCGGGTATTTTACAAGATACCAATTTGCATGTTGCACGGTAAATATAAGCACACCATGAACACAAGCCACAGGATGATTATAGTGCAGCGGAACAACAGAGACAGAAAATAAAATAAATTGAGGGCAAGGCCACTACCCACAATGGGTATTCTGTATTTTGGATCTAAAAATACTGTGCTCAAATAAGGAGGCTTTAACTTTCCCCTGACCAAAGCAAATAAAATCAGGTTGAGGCTACATTCAGCAGAGAGGTCAGGAATAGAATATGTACAGCTTTTTTAAGGATATTTATGTTTTATTTAAAATCCATCCTTTATTCACCCAGTTATCTGCAGCTGTTACGGTGCATCTGTTTTTCCTGTACAGAAAGCAAGGATATGGAGAGGCAGTTGTCTGAAGAGAGAAAGCCTGGTTTGTTGCTCAGACTTTTTACATCTCAGATAAAGTGGTAGAAGGCACAGTTATTTCCTCGTGCCAGGAAAAGAAGTGTGACTGCGAGATAAGGTACAGGAACAGAGCTGAGCCTCCAAACTACAGCCTCCCACATTCCAGATTACAGCCCCAAACCCCACTTTTTAGCACATGAGGTATTCATATTTTTCCAGGAAAAAAAAAAAAATCTTCTACAGAAAATCAATGTGGCCACTGAAAAAAAATCTGACTGAAAACCCACTTTTCCATCAAAAAAGTTTCCAAGAGAAAGCAACCTCCCCAGTTTATTACAGAACCCTAATTCTTTTCTGCTTCTTTGCAGTTGATCCATTTTTAGCGAAGCGCTTCAGTTGTCACCATTAAGAAGCAGAAGGTCTTTCTATTTCAATTAATTTTATTTATTTATGCCTGTCAACCACACTTTTACACCAGCTGTCTCTGTTTGGGACCATCTTTATTAGCTGCTGTCAAAAGACTCCAAATAAGTAAAAACCTATAAGTAAAATAAGTAAGATTTATATTGCTATATCTGCAGCCCAGCTTCACCAGGGGGAAGCACTACAGTACCAGCATTTACATTTATTTTCCTGCCCATTCTGGCACCGCAGTGTGCAGTCGAGAAGCCAGAGATGGAAAAGATATACTAGAAAAAAAAGTTGAAGTCAAAGATAAAAATACCATGTTAGCATGTAAAGCGTGTACAGAGCGTATAGAGCATCTTGCCAGCAGCTCCATCCTCGGGGTGCAGCGTGGAGAAGAGCACGCTCTGTACACCGTCCCCCATCACCAGCTGGAGAGGAGCTGGGGAAAATGCTGTTATTCATTTCTGGAGCTGCAGAATTGCTTTTCACTCTTAAAACAGCAGCTTTTAAGACGGTGGTGCCCAGCCTGCTCCTCCTCACCACTATATCCACTACCCAAAAACAGTCCCCGTACATGGGAGATGTATTTACATATATATTTTTCAGTGCTCATCCTCTGCCCTGGGAAATTCAATGACTGACGAAATGACATTAGCATTGGCCAAAATATTTATGAAGAGGCTGCACACAGCAATGAAGACAGAAATATCTCCCCCTGAGGCCTGCAAGACACTGAGTAACGAATGTTTGCTGCTGGTTATTACATTTCACAGTTTCCTGAAACACTGATGTCCATAAGGGTCTTAAGGGTCTTTTCCAACCTAAATGATTCTATGATTAACGCGTGTCCTGCTAAAGGCTATTCCACCTCTGCAATATTGGCCGCTGCTCAGGTGGAAGCTTTGTTGGATGAGAGGAGAGAGCACAGTGCCCAAATGCATGATCCCTATCTCAGAACTTATTTTTCTCCTGATGATCTCCCGAAAATGAGATATCTGGCCCAAACACCACGGGGTTCATGGGAACAAGTCCAGTCGCTCCAGCGGGTTATGCACCAAACCTCCCAGGGATGTACCGATCCCACTGAAGTCAAGGGGCATCTTTACACCTCCCCCAGCAGAGCCGGCATCAGCCCCTATCAGGAGCTAAAGCAGCTATCCCAAAAATCTATCAAAGCCATGGCAACAGTTTCAGTGATGCGGGTTAATTATTTAGGGCTACATGCTTGCTGGAGAAGACAGTCGGTCCAGCCCCATCTCCCTGGTGGTTCTTTCCCAGGGACATCTGTTCATGCCGGTTGCCACTTGATTTCTCAAAATAATTTCACGTTACTGCTGTGTTTTCCAAGCTCTGCGTACGCCGAGCATGGCTAGCTTCTGGAAACAGTGTCGGGAGGGGACGTGAGCAAGGAATAGGCCATCTCGGATCATACAAATCGGAGTGGTCGCCTTCCCGAGGGGAGCTCTCCCGCAGGAACCAGCAACTCCCACGTATGGCAAATATCCTGATCTTCCTTCTCTTATTTTTAAAAAAGGACTTCAGGTGAGATTTCCTCTTCCCCAGCCTCTGACGCCCCAGCTGAGCAACGCAAAATAGCAACAGCAACACTGGACCTATGTCTTCTTTAAAAACAAAATTATTTGTATAAAGTCAGCATCACAAATCAATGCTTTTACATGCACAATAATGTTATTAGTTTGCATATTCATAAGGCAGCATAGGTTTGTGCATCTTCATAAATATTAGGGAAGAACAAATTTTCTATTCTTAGGAGAAAAAATAAATATGGGCTTGGTTAAGTAAGTGCCTTCTTAAATGAGGCTGTTAAGAAGTGTTCCTTCGTTCCAGCACTGTGCAAAGGGGGTTTTTGGCTCAGAAATTCTTTGAATTTCTTCATTTGGAGGTGGGCTTGACTCCTCTCACAGCTCGTGTAAGTGTATCTCAGGGAGTTTCAAGATTTTGACACAAATAACAAGTAAACAGGCACCAGGTCAGCTGGGAGACCCCGACACCTCCTCATGCAACAGCACCGAGGGAGAAGTTTTAGCCAGTTCCTGGGATTTTGGTGCTGACGGCAAACTCATCCTTACCTGCAACCTAGGAAAAAAACTGAGCAATTATGCAAACACCAGCAACATCTCAAAAGTATGTAATTACATTAGTGTGTAATTTTCAGGATTTAGGTCAAAATCCTGTATGCGAACGCAAATGCCTTCACTCACCCCTGCACCACAGCGTAAATTCTCCTTCGCAGGAACGAGCCACTCAGCATGGGTCTCCTGAACATACTAACGAACAGCACTTGGCTCAAAACAATTCGTTTGTCAAAGGTTTCCAATCAGCTGAGGCAAGGCAGTATTTTCTTCATGGCTTCTTGGGTGGAGGTGGTAAGCTTTGCTTATCTCTTGAAAAATGAGTTGATTTGTGCGTCCTGTATAGGCAGTTTCCTCAATTTACAGTGGGACCCCATTAATCTCGTATCTGTGTTTCTTATCCGTACCGGGATAAAACATGATGGACATGATTATCCTTATGGGTCCCTTCCAACTTTAGATATTCTATGATGTAGAAAGACGGCACCTGGAATCAATATGAACGCCAGGAACACAAGGAGGTGGCTGTCCCCACGCAGATGCCACGGGACGGGTGGCTGAGTCCTCCCGCTGCCACCTCGGCCATGGCAAAGGCAGGTCCATGTCTGCTGGGACAAGAGCCCCAGTGCCACCTCCCCGTGCCAGCCCAGCTGGCCAGGCCACCACCGCTCCAGGTGCTGAAGATGAGGGCAGGGATCAAGAGGGACTTTCGGGAAGAGCAACAGAAATAATATATATATATAATAAGTCCCCGAATGGGTTTTGTTTGGACATTAGCATGTTTATCACAGACTGCACAGCCACTTCATTCCCTTGTATATATACTCCCCTAAATAGCCCAATTCAGTTCATTTTCATCCTGTTTCTAAAGGCAGACCAGAACCCCTGTTTTAAAGGTGCCAATTAAGCACCAGCGCAATCAACCCCTTGCAGCCCGCTTCAGTGGAGCGCTTGATTAGCTGTGCTCTAATTAACCTCTTCACCTCCCCACGCATTAGCAGGTAAATATATTTACACTCAGGAGCAGGCACAAATTCACGTATTACCAGACCCTGAATTCCATGATTTTAGGTTTCTGTTCATCATCGCCTACTTGGAGGCCAAGATGCGGTATCTGTACACACGTGGCTTTTACTGGACCAGATGCCAACGATTCAAATCCCCCTGAGCCACTACTTGGAAATCAAAAGCTAAGACTGAACATGATTTTTCGGAGGTGAGTCCTCTTCTCTGCCTAGCAGTGATGGTACCCTAATTAAAATGGGTCCAAAAGACATCCCCATCCCCTGCTCTTTCCACGTATGAGACCAGAGTTGAACTAGTGTAGTTGAAACAGTTACAGTTGAAATAAAAACAGTACATTATATAGAATAAGAAATTATATAGAATAAGAAATAATATAGAATAATATAGAAAGAATAAGAAATAATACAATAATATGGAATAAGAAATAAAAGCAGTTGAGTAATATTTGCTCTTAAAAAGAAATATTTGGGGTCTTTTTTCATTCAGAAGCCATCCAGCCTCCTGTTGAGTTCGATACGGACCACAGTGCGGGGGGGGCGGGGGGTGAGACCGGTACCACTGATGGTTTCTGCTCTTTTCTGGTTGAACAGGCAAGGGTTGTGTCTGCTCATTAACACAGCTCCAGGTCAGACAGATTTGGGAAAAAAAAAAAAAAAAAAACAACTTCCAAATCTTCCAAATCTAGGACTTTTACTGATGAAGATACACAAGCAGATGTTTTTCCAGATGTTGCTTGGAAAATAAGGATGTTGAGGCTTGCTACAATAGCGTGGCTTTCTATAAGGCTGCAGGGTGCTTGACTCCAGCATCCCGTGCTGGCTGACAATAACCACTCGTCACCACCGAAACAGCTGATGGATCACAACGGGCTGCACTGACACGCACGAGTGGGAGGGAAGGAAAAATTCTGTGCCATGGTTGTGTCAAGTTGATTTAACTTTTCAAGCCATCTGTAACTGTAAAAACAAGACGCCGCATCCACAAACGAAGCAGGCAGATGGTGGATTTGGGATGGCAACTATCCTGCAGGGATGCAGCAGAGTGTGATGGCTTCCCTTTGAATCAGCTGTCCAAGAGTGGATCATATGCCCTCAAAAAGCATAACTCCCTGGCACCCGTGCATATACACTCTTATATTAGCAGGATAAGCCAAAAAAACTGACTTCCTGGGCGTGAAGGGCTTGTCTGGATACTTCTCTCAGCCTGAATATCTGGCCGTGACTGAACTCCCTATCAGACAGGACAACCTGTCGTCCCTTTATCCATCTCATTCTGTCACCTCCGCAGCTCCCACAGGCACAACCTGGTTTTTCCTAAGCAGCACTAGAGCCGGTCCTAGACTGATAGGAAATATCGCCAAATAAAGCAATAAAACATCTTCACCAAAAAAAAAGGCTTCGGCAACGCCACATCATGGTGACCCTCTAAATTAAACCTCCCATGGAAATCCCCATGCTGCAGCAGAGGGTCCACCACCAGCAGGCATGGATCAGGCTGGCAGGGATGGGTGGCTGCATTACCTCCTCCTGCCTACTCCAGCTGCTTATAAAAATGTCCTTCTTCATTGCAGAAGCAGCTGGATGCCTACCTAGCCGGCAGAGAAAGATTAGATTATTCAGGGTCGCTGCTCAATAACAAGAGGAGATGAAATAGGAAAATCCACCCCAAACTGGAGTGCAGATCCAACCAGTCAGCAGAAAGTTGAAAGGAATGAGGCAAATGGAGAATATCCCTGAAATGGGGGGGAAAAAGGCAGCCAGAGAGCTTAGCGGGTTTCAAAGATCAAGGAGAAATCCCACCTGATCAGCTTAAAAACTCCCAAGGCACTAAATATCATAAATACAAGCCCTGGGTCTGGAAACTTTGTTTTTGAAGATAAAAGGAAACAGCTGCAATCCAGCCATCATCGCAGAAGCTGGGACATCACTAAAAACATCAAGTTTCACAAGCTTTTCAAGAAAAATCCTGGGGCTTGGCGAGGTTGAGGGTGCCTGGAGGGGAGGAGGACCAGACAGTGCTGCCGAGGCCGCGCGGGAGAGAGGGACCATATGGCACAGAGGGATGTTCGGGGAAGCAGGGGAGGAGGGGAGATGAGCAGATGGGAGGGGGAGCTGAAATGCAAACCGAAGGAGACAGAGTGTTTGGGTTTATTCTGCAGGAAGGGAGACGGCGGTGCAGGGGAGGCCGTTTGAGAGAGGTTGCTCCCATCCCCACTGGGGCCGGCGGGCAGCAGGGTGGTCCCTCCCCAGGGTGGACTAAAACCACACCGAATGCAATCGGGCAGGGAAAATACCAGACATGTCTGGATTACCATTAAAACCACGCCCAAATTTCCTTTTGTTACAGAGATACTCAACCTCTCCTCTGCCCTAGCTTTATCCACGGCAGGTCCACGAAGCATCGTGGCAGCCTCTGGACCCCATGTGGGAAGAAAAATGAACGTGAAGTCTATGTTCGACCACGGGGTGCTTCTCTCCTGCAACACATCCTTATCACCGGCACAGCTCACCCTGCTTATATTTGCTCAGAAAGCATTGCTTTCAAAGCTATTGGAGCTGCTTTGGCTTCTGCTCCACACGCTCTTCCCAGCAGGAGCATCGCAGCGGGGCAGCATCCGGCAGAGCTGGTCCCTTGGCATCATGGTGTGATGGGATCCGCTGCCCGTGGAGGATGCTCCGGCGGTATAAAGACCAAGTGGGTTCTCACCCGGTGCGGGACATCTCCGATGCGTGGTGCTTCACGCCCCGGCTGGCCAGAGGCCATGCCTGCAATCCACAGCAAAAACCAAATTACATAAACTTAAATTCCTGGCATGACTGGGCTGCCTTGCAAACCCCGCTGCCCTGAAAGCTGAAACAATTAGTATACTGTTTATTCATAAGATTAAACTCAGTGAGGTGTGAAACAGCAGCTGTAGTGTCAAGCACAAAGCATTATTTCGCTGCCACAAAACAGACACGAGCCCAGGCTCCTGGCTGGGTCTCCAGCAATCCTTTTTCACTCACCTGGAATGAAGGAGCTCACTGTCTTTTTTTTTTTTTTCAGACACACATGGATAAATCCTTGGCTTTAGGAAGGGAGCGGGGCGGTCCATCCTCCACAAAGCCTTCCACTGGCAATGGATTTGAAGAAATATTTCCCTTTTATAACCCCATTAAAACTCCCTCCTTATGCAACAAGATCATTATGGGACCGGTGTAAGAGAAAGGATTATAACAAAAATTACATATGTAGAGTCTGTAGCTGGCACAGCCCCGGTACACAGCTGACTAAACTGTTGATTCCGGGCTGATCCAGTTATTTATATTCACAGTACACACAGCAAACTCCCACTCCCCGGCAAGCCGGGTGGTACAGAGCTTTCCGTGCTTTCCCAGGTCACTGTGGCAGGCCACCTCCCTGCTCTGTTTTACCTTAATGATGAGAATTCTGTTTCTACAATGCCCAAGAGTAAATCAAAAGGTAAAATAATACAGCCAGTATCAGTCATTTCTCATCCTTCAGGTTAATGAAGCCAATTAGATCAACCAACGTCAACTCCCACTCCCTGTAATCCACCCAGTTCCTCCCTGATTACGTTGCAGTGACTGATTCTTGCCAGGCTGAGTTGGTTTTATTCTCCAGAAACTGAACTTTTGGGTGGGACGGGCAAAGAAGATGGGCTGAAGTGCCAGAAGTGCCTGAGCACTGCACCGGCAAGGACATCGCTGCATGAGCTATGCCTGGGGGACCGCATCCATCCCCCTGTGCCACATCTTGCAGAAGGCAGAAAAAAGGCCCTTCCGATCCAATTTGGGAAAAAACTCTGTTCTGATCCTGTATCTTATATGGGATTGACCCAGGTCATGGGTCAGTATTAGGAGCTGGGGGGGGCAGAAATGATACCCAAAAGCTTCTCTGCTTTGCCACTACATTAGCACCTCCAGGAGAAGACATCACCACCCCAGGGGAACCAACTTCTGTACACGACCATGAGGCCCTGCTGGGCCCCATCTCCAGCTGCAACCAGCCTCGGATGCCTCCAGAAAAAAAAAAACAACAGGAAAACAAACTCATAAACCAGACCCGGCAAATACCCACTGATTGTGCACTGGGGGGAAAAAGTCCTCCCTGACCCTCCCAGGCTGCTGGCTGGAGCCCAAAATATCACAATTGATCGTAGTAACTGTCAAGCTAAATGATCATAACAGTCTCTTCTGACCTCAGAAATCTATTAAATATATTAGATAACAGCTGTTTCCATGCCAGGTGATGTCAAGACAACATCACTGCCCCAGGTCATTTGGATGGCGAAGAAAATCGCCTAAGGTCACCGCCGCCTCTGCAGGCAGCCGGGCTCACATGCTCGGCCGCCTGAAGGCAGAAAGAAGCATTTTCTCTTCCTCCGTTGGCACCGATGTTGTCTCAGAGCCCCTAGAAGTCTCCAAAATAGGTGTTTTCATCAGTGGTCTGTGCTTAAATACATAGTCAACCCTATATTCTGTATCGGGCTATCTTCTACATCATGTACATGGTAGGCTAAAATGAAGCTTGGGATAAATTGGACTACCTGAAAACTATTCTTACTGGTGGGATGTATTAGTCTGTTCAGGCTACACAGAAGGTAGGGGCAGCATCGTTAGTCAAACACTTAAAATAGGCTCAGCACTGTACAAATGCATGGGGCTGAGCTAAAGCTCCATCTGAGCCATATTTTTACCAAAACAGGGTTTGGCTCAGCACAGCTAGCAAGGAGGAGTCTCAGAAAAGTGGCTCCAACAAAACCTGGTAGATTTTGGCTGAAAAATCAAAAGCTGGTCTTTTTTAAAAACACACACCCCCACACCCCCACCATTTTTAAGCCAGAATTGTTCGGGAGGTTGGCTGAAACGTCATGGAAAAAGATATCTGCCTGTCCTACTGACCCCCCTGTGCCCAGGCAGGCTACGCTAAGTGATGTGACTGTGGTTCTATCGCTTAAAAACCCAGGCTGTGCATGTCCAGGACATCAGTGGCTCAGCAACAAAATACTGCTTTTTTTCCTGTCGTGCCAAGGGTGAGAAAAGGAGAGAGCGGCGTCGGAGCCCTCTGTCCCTGCAGAGGGCTGCTGCTGCCCACAGCCACTGCCAGTCCGCGTGGCAAGGATGCAGGCAGTTGTCACCCCGTGCTGGAGCAGCCTCCCGTAGTCACCATAGTGCTGCTGCTTTCCTTTCCGGGCAAGAGTTCACTTCACATCATCTCTTTTATTCACCTTTTTACGAGCGCTTGCATGCATGCATGCGTGTTTGCACATCTATCCGGAAAAGAGCATTTTTTTCCCCTGGAAATACCTGCATTTGCAAACATTCAAACATACTTATTGTTTGCTATGCCTTAATAAATCTCAGAAAAGCTTTAGGTGGCCAATACAGGAAAGGAAGCAATGCTGGGTGACAGAAATCACACCTACGATGAATAATCAACCTTAATAACCCATACACTTCATCAACGGATATTCATTTGTATATAAATAGATCTTCAGGCAAAAAAATTAAGGACCTGCTGTTTAGAAAAAAAAAAATCAACCCTCTGCAGAGACACATGCACAGAAAAAACAGGCACAATTTTTCAACAGGTCCAAATGAGATGATGAGATGAAATTGTGCCAGCTGACTTACACCACATAAACATTTTATCCCTGTTTTTCCACTGAAATCAATTGCAGGCTCTGATGTTACACAATTTCTTTCATTTTTACTTCTTTTCTTGCTTGGCTCTTTTAACACAGTTTTGGTGCTACAGCCTTGCAGAAGGAAATCTGCAGGCTGAAGGATAGGAAGCTATTTCAGTTCACTCTTTGCTACAAGAAGCAATCTGCCTCCTGGGCATAATCCCAGTCTACCCTTGGTAGGAAACCAGTTTGGTTGCTGGCCCTGTAACTGGATCCACACGGAGAGGTGGTTGGCCAAATGGTTTTCATGTTTACACCGACAGCCAGCCAGAATTATGCTTCTCTTTCCAGCGGAGCGGGTCTGGCTTTCAACCAGGGTGTTTTTAATCAGGTCACTCATTAGCATTTCCTCAGGTATCTGCTACCTGCAGCTTTGGTCTCAAAAATGCCGAAGCCACGCTGAGTTTAAAGTGTTTCCGAAATGCTCCAAAGAGCTCACCCCTCCTCATAACCACACAAGATCTATGAGAAGGCAAACACTCCCTGAAATTCTGCTTCTTTTCTGAAAGTGAGTAGGAACAGTTTTCTCACCCTACAGGCTTCACAGCTCCTTTAAGTTCACGCAGTCGCTGAACTTTTCGCTGCCAAAAAGATGCTGGAAAAGTCTGTAACCCACATCCCTCCTCTGCTTTGCCCACAGGTACCAGGCAGCAACATTCAACTCCCAAATTTTTCAGATGTGCTCCTTTGTGTTTCCTCCAACGCCGACTCCGAACGACTTCCTGGCTCCTCTGCACCCCTTTTCTGGGATGCGCTGAAGGGGGGTGATGCTCAGAGAGCATCGCGTGCCGAGGGCATTGCCTCTTGCCCCAGCGGGCTCCCATTGCCCCCCAGAGCTCCACCACCGCCCCGCATCTCCACATGGACAGAAACACTCACACAAACACAAACCAGCACCAACGGCTTCGTCCTGTTCCCCCCTCCGGCTGAGCAGGATAAAGGCTCATCAGTGGGAAATATATAGATACATATACAATACAGGTATACGGTGTTTGCTAGCGATCCCACGCTGCCTGGCATACCCACGCTCACGCCCCCGACACGTGGTTCCACTGCAGTCCTGGCACTCAGACCCCCATACACACAGAAGAGAGCCCCTCCCCCAGGAAATAATTAGAAATGGATTTTAATGAGCGCACAGGACAGACCGCACTGCTCACACGCAAGGCACAGCCAAGGGTGCCAACCAGCAACCTGCTTACACACAACCAGCTTTTTTCATCCTATTTTTCCACCCTTGTTCCCCCCCTCAAAACACCTTGATCCCCACCCGTTTCCTCTAAACATCCCATGTGTCTTTTGCAATCCCAAAATGCTCTACCCCCACGTGTCCCGTATCCTTAGGCAGCGATCCCCCACCCCGCAGCCCAAAAGATGCTCCGGAGAGTGGGTCCATGGAGGCATCATTCAGGCTCCCCCTCGTGCCACCGCTCCTCTGCGCACGCAGGGGAGGCTCCGATGGCACCGCGGGGCTACGGCCGCCGGGTGCGACAGTCACGCCAAGAAGGCATTGAATTTTCACCCCGGATCTCTACGCAATGATGGCAGGAACAGAACGAGGCGACACCGGCTTTGTAGTCCTTCCAAGCCTTTGATGAAGATGCAATCAGTCTTGGGCTGCTCGAAGCACACCTGGCAGCCCCGAGCTGTTAGCTTCCCCTTCTTTTCCTATGCCGCAGAAATGTTTGTAGCCTCCGGCCATCTCCTCCTCCTGCTAGTGAGATCTTGCCCTTGGCAGCCAGTGGGACCGGGGCTTTCTAACCCAAGCGTCCTCCCGCTGCCGCCTGCCCTACATGCATGCTGCAGGGCTACCGAGAAAACAATCACTGGACTAGAGGAATGAAGGGGTAAAAATGGAGAAATCTGAAAAAAGCATTGAGAATTTAGGAGAAGGGAGCAGGGGACAGTTCGAGAAGAGCAGCCAGAGATGGTACGTTGGGGCACGAGGTAAGAAAGTTAATAAATCCACTTGAAAAGCAAAGTTCAGCTACACAGACGCAAGATGGATTTTGATCCTCTGCAGAAACTAGAGGAGAAACCTCTTTTTTTCCCCAGGAGTCACTTCTCCTGGCTAGGAGCCCTTGGGCACCCTGAGCACTGGTTTCGGGGAGGCAGGTACAAGGTTAATGCTGAAAACAGCAAAATTGTTAGCAGGGCAAATAGCAAACCTCAGTAAGGAGATAAACAACACCTGGGCAGATGTCACCGAGGTTAACCTTCGTCTTTGGGAAAGCAACATCCTGATTTAGGGGCTGGCACCAATGCATTTAGACCCAAGAAAATTTTCAAGTCAAAGCTACTGGATGGGAATTAGTTTGACGCTTGAAAAATTGGCGTGTCTTAATAGTGGAGGTGAAGAAAATGTTGCAGTGAGAGATCAAAGCGTACTTTGATTCCACTTTTACCTGGTGACTTAGGACGGACAGAAAGAAAGTTCCTACTTTGTAAACGGAAAGCAAACCATTGTGAAACAGCCTGACAGCCCAGCTCTAACATCTGGTATGCAATCTGGAAACAACACAAGAAAAATACTGTCTACAAGGCTCCACGATATCCAGAGACATTTCCAGAGAACTGGAAATACGGCCACCCCAAAGCCTTCAACCAGTCCAAAAAGCTCTAGGCAACACTAGTGCAAAGATTTGGCCAACACAGACGATGGGCAGAGCGCACAGGAGGGAAGGAGAGCAAGGAAACGGTCCAGAGAACATCCACTGCTGCGCAACCAACAGTCAGCCTAACAATAGTTTTTGCTTATTCTTCGTGTGCTCCTCACTTGTTTCCCAACCAACAGCGGTGGGCAGAGCTGGATGAAATCATGGAAACTTTGACAGAGTTCATCAGAAAAAAGGAGATTTCAGGCCATCAAATCTAATCGCAGAACTTCACCCAGTTACCATGGCTGTAACCTAGTAATTTGTGTATAAATATCTTATAGAGATCCGCTATTCTTCATTTCAGGTCATCAAAAGCTGAAGACTCTACTGCTCCCCTTTAGTCTCATACTTAATTCTCTTCTCAATGTTTTTGCAAATGCTGTCAAAATAAATTTTAATTTATTTATCAGCTTTAGAGGGCTTCAAAAGCCATGACCAAAGAGCAGAGCTTGTCTGCAGAAGATGTGACTGCCATCTACTCTACTTAAGAACAAGTCTTTAAAGTCACAAAGAAATACTATATATAATGTACAGTTATGGTCCAGTTTCACTTTTTCCAACACAGAACAAGAGTTTCCTGCCAGAGAGGGGACACGCTGATGGATCAGGAGAAGGACAGGGAGAGAAGGGAGCAGGGGGAGCGGCTGAGCGGGTTCCTCTGGCTACCCCAAACCAGGGCACCCAAGAACACTCTCCAGCTCCTCGGCTTGGGTGAATGCCCCGGCTGCCCTGTGATGTTATTTCAGAGCAAGACCTACGAATGCATCAACTACCTCTTTTTCCCTGCCCACTCCCCGCAGCGCTCCCCTTCCCACGGGAAGAAAACCTGGGCGAACAGGCCAAAGGGAGCTGCCGTGCACTGCAACGTGTCTGGACAACGCAGAAATCAGCACTGTCGGGCATATCATGGAAAAAAAACCCACCACGCAGAGGGAGCCTCTGGTTTCTCTTCCTTCCAGCCTCGTCAGGAAATTGTCCTGTCTTGCCCTGCCTGTCCCCCTGCGCTGCTGGACACCTCCCAAGCACCTGCAGGGAGTGTTTGAAAATAGAGTGTGGAAACCCCAGAACCCCCCAGAAAAGGTCCCTGCAGGTGTCCTTACTATCGGCATGTTAATGCACAGGGCTGGAGGAAGAGGCATCCCTTTGATGCTCCGAGACCTGCAGCTCAAGGCAAGCTGAACTGCCGAGTTCTTCCTCTCACGTGTACCTGAAACCCCTGCCCTTCCCACCCAGAGCAACATAAGAAAAACACATTTATTTCACCATTCCCTTCCTTTCGCATTACCTCTCTGCTTCACAGATGATGGCTTTTTTACGAAATCTGAAGTCACCTAGAGCAGACAACTCCAGGAATGGAGGATTTTACGTGGCAGGGAAGAGGAGTTCCAGGCTCCAGCCATGGGGTCACCCTGGGACAGCAGGTCACCCAAGGCTGGGTGCAGCCCCAAACCTCACAACCCCCATGCCTGTAAATACTTGTGCCTAAGTACAAGTGGGAGAGTTCCCACGGAGCCTGACTTTAGATTTTAAAATGAATGCTACAGAACACCAAATTTAACCTATAATGAAATAGAAGAGGGAAGCATGTGAATTTGAGTGGGATTTATTAAGAAAAGCGTAAGTGGTGGCATTGCACAACGTGTTCCACACAGTATAAAGGTCCAGCTGAGCCTTTCTCTACCTCTGATTTTATCAAGAAAGGGGAAAAAAAAGGCAGCAGGAACACAATAGCCTGTGTGAGCCTTATCAACAGCCTGCGGAGGATTCATCCCTGCAGCAATCTCTCTATGCTCTCTCTTCCTCAACCCGACTTTCACCTCCCTCGTAGCACAAGAACCCCTTCTTATCAGAGTTAACAATTTTAACGTATGGATTGTTTCAAGCCAATTATATCAGTCCATTATGGGCGGTTTCACAAAGTTGCACTTATAATGCCAGTAATTTACACTTGGAAGCAAAGATATACAAAGGGGAAGCGTTGCTGGAAGTTTTCAAAATAATCAAGAGCTTTGGTTATTAGTGACATTTTTGAAATACAACCTGAAGCCTAACAGTGGTGTCGGGAAAATCTTTACTGAGTATTTGTGTAGGCTAATGGAGCGAACGTGAGGAGGGGGAGTAACAGCCTCTCTCACTGCACCCAAGGTTTTTGGTTGTTACCTCTGACCCGAGCTAGGAATGATGTTTTCGGCCCCCATTGCTCAAAAAATATTTCCGAGAACACTTTTTGTCATGACTGTGGGCTCCAGGAGGCAAATTCCTAATTCTCGTTTTTTACGAGTATTTTCCACAAGTAGATATATTGTGTTCATTTATCTATTTGCTAGTTGAAAAGAGGAAACGAAGGCCCCCGCTCGTCTGGAGCCCAGAGTGGGTGCTGTGCCCGCAGCAGGATGACCTAGAGAACATCTCCACAAAGGTCCAGGAGCTCTGCTCAGCTCTGACCTGGAAGGAGGACCTCTGAGGACACGTGTCGGCTCCCACGGATGGAGCGGTCGCAGCAAGGCAATTTGGACTTCGGTCTCGCTGCCGAGCAGCGTCCGCCCGGGTGCCAATTAACACCCCCGGTGATTGCAATGACATGGACATCAGGCTGCAGAGAACAACATGTGCTGAGTCCAACTGCTGCTGTCTGGAAAGCTTTTCCTCTGGTTCAGACCTCGTTTCGTTCCAAAAGTCTTCCCCTCCCGGCACCCTACGGGCTTTGCCACGCTTGCCAGACCCATCCTCCTCCTCCTGGACCCACCAGCCACCTGTGGCACAGCAAATCATGCTCTTCTCTTGGAAACCTCCCCTTCCCTCGTGGCTGTCTGCCAGCTCACAGCTACGTGGTGAATGCAGAACTTTTCCTCTCTGCCAGCCCAGGCTCCTACCCCGACGTCTCCCTTTGCCAGCACTGGGAATGACACCGGCATCTCTAACCTAGACTTGGACTTTTCCCCAGAACCTTTTCTCAGCATAACATCTTCAGGGAGCAGCTACCCCGCCCCAATTCTTGCTCCGACATTCGTCTTACAGCCGTTGGCACCCGGCTTTCCCTGACTACCTCAAGAACAACCCCGCTGCCCTCACAGCGGGCCTGAAGGCCGCTCTTGAAGACCATTTTCTAGCCTGTTTTTTGTGGAGGACCATGTCACCCTCTGCTTTGTGCTCCTCCTCCCTGGGCTCTCTCCCCGGGCACGTGAACCAGGAGCCAGCGGCCTTCACCATTTCACTTCAGAGCCAAGGCGTCCTTTCCTATTTCTGACTCTTCGCGATCACGTTTTCAAACAAGTTTCTTCGTGTTTTGCCTGAAAATTTTCACCCGTGACTTGAAGAGGCCAAGGCAAAAAATCGCACAGCTCTACCTGGCGCCCAAAAGCCTTCACCTCAGCAGGGGAGCCCACGCCAGCACATGAGGGGAAGGAGGGCGTCCATGAAAGGCTTCTCTTTTTTAAATTTTCGATCTTTTGGGGGGGGTTGGGGCTCACACCGTTTCACCAAAGTGGGTGAATTTAAACCCATGTGAATTTAAACCCAAGACGACCAGGCTGGCTTCCCTCACACCCCCCCTCCCCGCCCCGCCCCAGGGCTCTGCCGGGACGCGAACCCGCGGAGCCTCACCTCAGCCTCATCCCACCC
>JANZLQ010000079.1:80616132-80631891 GCA_026212715.1 Elanus axillaris | reverse complement strand
GGGGGGGGGGGGGGGGAGGTGGAAAACAGAACTGAAAACAGTTATTGCTACAGTCCTCTAAAAGAGAAATACAAACTATTAGGCTTTGAGGACCAATTAGGCTGCTGTGTTTATTCTGCACCAGATCAGGATTGTTCTCTGTAGTATATTTTTTCCGTGCTTTGAGTCACTTAAAAACAAGATAATGGAGTTTGCAAAAAAATAGGATCATTGTTCCTGAAGAGTTCACTTGCTGCTTCTGCTTTTATTTCTTATCTGATGTCACAGTGTTTGGCTTGCGATAAAATATTTAGCCTCGGTGGGGAGGGATTGTGTCATAAAAAGAATTAGGGCTACAAGAGCAGAAGAGAGCGGAGGGAGAGCTAAAAAAATTGTTACCAAATATACTTAAATGAAAGCTTTGCATAAGGAGGTCCTTCAAAATTCTCATTCAGGGGAGACTTGTGCTTAGGAGACTGACTTATGTAAGTTGTATTAGTTCCACTAAATACTTGTCACATTTCTTAGAAATACTAGTCCTTGCATCTCCTTTTACGGCCCAGAGCTGTGCTGGCTCATTGCATGGGCCAGAGGCTCTTGCTCTCTCATCCACCTGCTTTGCATGTGTCTGTGCTCTGGCCCAGCAAAGTGTCGTCTGCTGTAGCGCAGCTTGGTCTGCCTCGAGCAAGGCTGGCCGGAGCCGCATCCTTTGCCAATCGTTCTGCTGTCTCTAAAAATGAAGATGCTGCATATTCTCTTCCTAGCACACGTCGTAACCAGCTGGTCGCATTATCTTGAATGAGTTCAGCTTAAGTTTTATGCCAGACTCCTCTGTGCTGTAATGGTTCGGTATCTAATTATGTAAAGGCCGTGCAATTGGAATGTCGCTTCCGATGGATTTTCACAAAGATTAAGTTTATATTCTTTCTCTTGCTGTCTTTGTGAGGTACAAAAAGAACTTGAAATGTCTGCAGCCCAAAAACATCAGCTCTGAAATACCAGGAATGCTGAGTTTGATCTAGGCTTTGCTGGAGGCCTCACTGCTGTGTCTGAAAGCATGTTTATTGTAAGTCCTAACCCCCTAACTGAAAGAGTAATGATAACCGGAATTCCACGGTTATTCTTTATCCAAATTTAATTCTTTGCATAGAGGAAGAGCATTTCCAGACACTGTTTATCAGACCAAAGGAGCCCCTGATTCCTAAGAGATCTGTAAACAAGCAAAAAAACTTACGGTGCTCACATTAAACTTTTTTTTTTTTTTTTAACCCAACATACGTGCAAGTTTCAGAAATAGGTATAGCACTTCAGGTAGTGAAGTGGTGCTCCCACAGCCCCGCTCTGGGTCACCGTATTACAGGTTCCCATGTGGATAGCTGTGCTTACCGAGTCTGTGCCGGTCACCGTGCACAGATGTGGGCTGTTGGAGCCGTAGAAGGTGTGGAGTACCTGAAACGTACCTTGTGGTTGATGGTTTTCTTGTGAAAGTACATTGGAGGCTGCTGGGTTACTGTGACAGTAGTTTAATGTGTTGTTGCTGGAAGAATTTACATCACTGGAAAAGGCTTAAGTAAGATTTTATTTTAAAGAATAGTAGGTGTTCCTTCTTTAAAAAAAAAAAAAAGTCCTATAGTATTTCTGAAACCTTATGGGGTTTTGTGCTTTTTGTTGGGTGTTTTTTTTTTTTTTTTAAAGTTCTCAACCTTTTCTTACTCCCCTTGCCATCCCCCTCCCCTCCCAAATGAAGCTGACAGACACTGGTTGGGGTAGTGTAATGTAATTCCTTGTAGTCTTTGAAGTGGAAGAATCGCAAAGGTGAACAACAAAGGAAAAGATATTTGTATCCTTTTATTCTTGTTAAGGCATGTGACTGGGAGCCAGGAAAACGAGATTCCATTCATGGCATTGTACAGGCTTCCTGTATGAATTTGAACTAGCTGTTGAATCCAACCTTCGGTAAGTTGGCCAGTCATCATGCTGATGAGAAATGTGACTTCCTTTGCTGTCAGCAGCGAAAAATCCTGCATGCACAAAGTTGCATTGGTTAAAAAAAATAAAGTTGGAGAAAGCGCTCTTGAGAAGTGGTAGCAAGAAAGCTGCATTGCTGAGGAGGTGACCTTGTTTGCCTAAGAAAAGCTGGCATAGGGCGTATACCCAAAATTATATAAGCATGTATCCACACTTAAAAAAAAAAAAAACTTCTGGAGATCTAACCTGGGAGGTTTTGTTTTAATCTCTAAATCATGTGAAGGACTTGTAAGTCTGCTGCGGATCACCTGAAAAACTGATTCTTACATGTAAAGCTGGTGATGGTGACCTTCTGTGGCAATTCTGCTGTGGTCTGGTGGGCCTTGAAGGATTTGACTAGTGTAACTGGAGTCATCAGTGCCCCCTGCTACTTTCTTTACACTAAAAAAAAAAACCAACCCATGTTTCAACACTAAAAATAATGCAAAAAGAGGGGTGGTGTCTGAAGACATGAACAGAAAACCTGAAAGATGCTGGAAGGGGCAAAATCTGTCCTATAAAGAGGTGCTTCATCCTTGAGTTTATTAACTGTTTTCAGATAATGATTGCTGGAACATATTTGCTAATGCATTCCAGTGTTGTGACTATCCAAGTAATGTGATTTTCCAAGTGGTTTTATCCTCGATAAATCTGACAATAGTGTTTTTTCTCCCTAAGACTTGACTCGAGTTGGAGCTACTTAACTCTAAAGCCTGCTGGTTCTCTTTCTTCAGTAAGAATAGTTCAGATGACGGCTGCAGAACTTGAAAGGGGCAGGGCAGTCTCCAAACCCCAGATGAGTAAGAGGTGGAGGAATGATATCATCCCATTTCACTGATTAAATCGATAATGACAAATCTGCTTTGCATGAGACGGCCTTGCAACTAAAATAACATTTTTATACATATTTAATGATCTTGGACTCCTTTTTGCTCTTTGCTTTTGAATGTGGGCTCTTGAGCAAAATATTACTTTGCTTAAAATAGTCCTGCAATTTGAAACTAAAAAATTACTCTGATAAGTTGGTAGCTGATGGCTATCTAGTGTAGCTGAACAGCCAAATAAAAACAATAGCTATCACTCTTGGGGAGTGGAAACAGTGCTAAAACAATCCTGGAGCAAATACTTGTGTTAGCCGAGTACAGTACACAGATGTCCTATAGTAGGATAATTATAGTCCTCTCAAAAAGAGCTATATGTCTGGATGTGTTCTGTTAATAATGTTACTGAATTACTGGTGATACTTATGTAGCCTTGACTGGTTGTTAATTGCTGACCTGTAAGAAGTAGTCAGCGTAAGCATAGCTAACCAGTCTGAATTGCATATTGTTTTTTTTAAACTGGATGCTTAAGATTTGCACTCATGAATAAGTTTAATTTGCATGACTGAAGTCATCACATATCTCAGTGTCAGCTGATTGCCACAGACAACAAAGACCACAGGTTCAGCTAACTTTTAAGTGAAAGCTGAAAAGGCAGTTAGGCTTCAGATGGGGTTTTTTTTTCATTGTCTTTAACAAGCAAGTCATTAAATGCTGTGTTAAATGGCTTGTTCTGAAGACTGACAGAATACTTGAGCTATTTGTTGAAATCCAATATAAAAGCTATTTTTCTCAAAAGTTGAGGTCTTGTCATTTTTAGAGCCTGGAACTCCAGAACTGAAACACGTGAGCGTGCTGTGGCCTGGCACAGGCTGAAATCACTGCTGAGGTTTCAGTGGCCTATTCCTCTGGTGCTGTGTAACAAACATTTCAGTTCTGCTATTTGTCATTTATGCTATGCAGAGATCCAACTCAAGTTGCAAAGTGTGTCAGAAGGGTGCAGGTTCTCCAGCTGGGATCATAAATCCTCAGTCATAAATGCTGCTCTTGTCTGGCTTGTTGGGTGGGAAGCACACCAAACACACTGCACACTCGGGAGATTTTTCTCTTTGTGTAGTCTGCCAGAAATTCTGTAGATTTTAACATATGAATACCAGAAGTGAATACCTGCATAAGTAAGATTTTTTGGATGAGGCTGAAATTAAAATAATAAAAATCTTGTGACATAAAATGCTAATTTCTAATCCTCCGGTACTTTTGGTTGGTTTTTTTTTTTTAGAACACAGCAATTTTACAAGAAAGAGTATGGGTTTTTTTAAGTTTATAACATGCACAAGAAATCCTGATTAATGTGCTTCTGAACCGCACTGGATTAACCTGTCTGTGGCATGAGAAAACAGTGATGAATTTTTTTTTTTTTAGCTGTTAGTAAAGTCAGCAGATGTTGTGTGTTTCCCTGTCTTAGCCCCTGTTACCCTCTCTTCTAGTACACTGTGGTCTGAATTTCTGGAAGAGAAACTTTGTTCTAAACACAGTGCTGGATATCTCAAAGATGTTAAACTTGGTTTTGATGCAGTACGTCCACCCCACAGGGCCAATTCCACATAGCAAGCAAAAAATTTAACAGGGATAGGGTTGCAAAATTGCTGTAACAAAAAAAAAAAAGGCTGCTGAGCACTAGAACATTTTTATTCAATCAAAAGAAAAGGCCAAAAAGCTTTAAATCAAGCATTTGTTTCCAATTTCAGCTACCCTTTAAGAATGTCTTCCTTTTCTCTGTCTTTCAGGTATTCCTTTAAGTTCATGAGATCTTGCCAGTGTCTGAGATCTCGGTTTCCTTCACTGGTGTGAGTCAGTAGTTCTGCAGTCTGCACCAAGTTCTCTGCTGCTGCTTTGAACAAAGACACAGTATCTTTTACCTTCGAGTGTGTTTCACATTTGACGATACACTGTGGAATCTTGTGTATAAAAACAAGGGTCTCGCAGCGCTCTTGAGTCGGGGATTTGGTGTAGGTGAAGATTAGGTGTATGGTTTTTTGCAGTCTTCCTTTTATTGGCCATCTTGGCGTGCTGTGTGGCGTGTTGAATGGCGGTCCCTTTTAATATCCTCCTTAAGTGCAGGTCAGGTTTCCCAACACTGTTGCTCACACCGATCCGTTTCATTTACTATATCAATGTTCTTAATGAAAACAACTTTTGTCCTGTAGCTATTTTGTTTGTTGGACGTACTGCCTCTCTTACAGCTATTGTTTTTCTACCGCTGTATCTTTCTAATTTTGCCCAGCAGCTGCTACCTTAGTCCTGGTGCTGCAGTAGTGCAAGTAATTAATAATACAAGTTGCTGCCCTCTGGCTCTTTTGCTGCATGTAACTTGTTTACTGAGTTGCCATCTGTCCTGGGAATTGGAGTATTCCTCTGCCTGTGAGATTGCTGATTTGATAGATTGTCCCAGCCTGACATATAGAAGGAAACAATGTGCGGGCTGACTAGTTTATTTTGTACTGGCTCGATACATAAATCGATTGATAAATTGATACATACCTAAGAAATCTTTAATAAAAAGCTTGTACATGGTTCTTGAACCAGGGCTTTTGTTTTCCAGAAGGTGGAAACATCCCTGAGAGCTTGTGAGCCGCCTTCTCTTGGGAAGCTTTCTCAGCATCACCAGAGACTCTTAAAGCTCCCCTCTTTTCCCATCCGTTAGCTTGGCAGCAGCAGGGCCGGAGTCCTGCTCCCTGCGGTCTGGCACAGCTGAGTGGCTGACTGTGATTCCTTGGCTTTCGGTTAAGGTACTTGAGATGTCCAGGTTGTCCGCCTTCCGGGATGAGCCCAAGCCCGTGCCACTCCAGCAGCTGGTGCTCTCAAGCTTGAAGCGCTTGTCTGGAAAGTACCTCGTCTGAAGTTCTAGCTGAATGAGGACGAGTAGGAAAGCCCTGTATCATCTTGGCATTCATACATGTAAAAAACACAAAGCGAAATAGAAGTGGTCAGTTGCTCTTCAGAAATGGGTAAGCATGATGGAATGATAATGGGAGCAGTCTTGGTCACTATGTATAGTGTGAGTCATATTGAAATGCTCCCCAGGCAGGCACAGGGGTTTGGTAACTGCCACGTACTAAAAGCCCTTGATTGCAGTGGTAAGTTAATGAGGGGGTCAAGAGGCAGGGAAAAAAAGTCTTTGTAGAAAATGCTCTAATTTTTATTTTTCTTGAGGGACTTGTATGTCATCTTTCCTTCTTTTGGAATAACTTTACCAGAGTGGCTGTCACTTTGATTTTTCTTCTCTATGCTACTCATTACTTGTAGAATTGCTTGTTGTAGTGTCATTATAGTGAGAAGTGAAAGATGGTCATTACCAGTGTACAGCAGTTCTGAGGTACAGTCGTGGTCTGAAACCACCAATACAGCCACACTCCAGAGCAGAGAGCTAGAACTTTGTTCCCAAGTTTTGGGTTGTAATGGTATCAGTATCTTGTTTTGGATCCTACGTTTGAGAAGTTCTGCTTGGTGGGTTCTCATTATGAAGCATCCCTACCGTGATAAATGGAAAATTTCGTCTAAAAACAATACAACCTGATGAAGGGCAGGAGCACATAGAGTGCTTGGGTAGCCTGTGGGAAAAGCCTTTGCCGGGGACATCAACCTCACGACGCTCTGTGTGTGTTTCAAGTGGCCACCTCCAAAGAACTGCAGCCTGGCTACCACCAGGGAGGAGATTGCTTTGGTTTGTTATGTGAACGAAACAGCTGTTGCTTAACATCTGCATATGTCCGTGTCCCCATTTAAGCAGTTAGCCTGCTCTCTGCTTTAGGGACTGTCATCTTCTGTCTCCAAACCTGCCAGCGACCTGCCCCAGGAGCTTGAGCCAATCTCGGCTGCAAGCTGCGGCTGTCTCTTGGCGTATTTGTGAGCGCTCTGGCACGTATCGTGTCTAGTTGTCACACGGGAGCCCTAGTCTTACCGGCTAATTAACCCAAATAGTGATCAGACTATTATCTGTACCATAGAATGCTAATGGGGAGCTCTTACCGCTGTTGGTGGTTGGTCTAGGCCTGTCTTCGGCATGGATGCTGTGCTCTGTGATGAGGTGTCTCTCAGCTTACCTCTGGCTGTAGAGAAAGCTGCCTAAAAATAAAGGAAAACTTGCTTTCAAAAAATTCTATTTGATAATTATTATCCAAGTTTAGGCCGTCTCTTAAAATTCCTTAAAAATAAAATTTAAAACCAATATTTTTACAGCCTTCATTTCTAAAATCAGAATGCCAGAGGTGTGATAAATAGCTGCCTGAGTACGTAGATCTGGGGTTTGGGGCAGATCCGCATCTTTTGCAAGTGCAGAGAAATAACTTTCTTCCTCTTCCTTGGCTCAACTAACTATATTCACCAGCTAGTTGAAAAAAAACTGTCAGGAGTTGAAATTTTCCAGTCTATGAATTAAAACAAGGTGTGAGAAGTTAATTGATCTTAGGTGAAATGCAATAGTAAGCAGAGTCAGTCTTATCCACTGAGCAGACAACAGGTAGTATTCCATATGACTTTAATAACCCAGTCAGATGTTCTGGCCAAAAATGTTCTGGTCTTAATTTTCTTGTGTAGCCAGCCTGCTTAAGGAGGTTTAACCATTAAGCAGTTCAGAACAGGATTTCATTTTATGTCCCAATGGAGCTTCATCTCGGTTTAATAAATGGAGTATAGATCAGTTTCTCTACTGTATAATCACAAACTGGATAGATACTTCTAGCCATGTCACAACCGAGAGGAAGCACTCTTATGTTTAAGCAAAAGAACACAGCTTGTAATACCACTGGGAATGAACAGCCCTTCTGAAAAATATGTAGAGCCGTCGTTCTTAATGAAGTAGATTAATTTTTCTTTGTTTGTTAATCGGGTGGGCAGTGTTATGCTCTGCAGACCCAGCTGCCGTCGGCCTCATGGTACGTCCAGTGTTTCAGTCGCTGCAAATCCTTCGTTACCTTAGCTGCAGGAGTTCTCACGTTCCAGCTCAAAGCTCGTGGCAACCTGGCAATGAAATAAGGGCTGTACCAGCTTAACAGACTCTACTTTTAAAGCTGTGTCCATACTCAACAGTTGCAGGCTCATGGAAGACAAATCCCTGTGCGGTCTCTCTCTCCTTGGCACACCCAGCAATGCTGCCCCATCCCGGACTTCCCAGCCCCTGCTCTTACTTTCCAGGCGAGGAATTAGCCACGGCTCTACTAGCAGCTTATGGTTCTAGCTTGAAGTCACTAATTCTGTCACCACCTCCTTACTTGGTGTCAGCATATTACAAAATCGATGGTCAGAGAGCGAAAGGCCGTATTCAGAGTGGAGGCTGTAATGCAGCATTGTCTTTCATAACGGCAAAGCTACCGAAGAATATATTCCTGTGGACTACGGCTTTCTCTGTAGTGCTAACAAGCTGCAGAGGCCAATCTGTGAGATCTCTGCTTTGCCTCTGGTTGCTCTGGGGCCGAGTTGGAAGATGCCAGGTTTGGTCAGGGCTGCTCGTCAGCGTTGGGGCTCCTGCAACTTCACCCTGCCTGCTGCTCTTGCGGCCCCGGCAGTACTGGCGTCTTCCCACAGGATTTGTGTGTCTCAATAGCTGTGGGAGAATTTTGGTTTTAATCCCCTTAGTTGGATACTCGACAGGAGCAGGGAAGGAGAACAGGCTGGTGGTATTGCCATATGATTGTAGTTCACAGGGGCTGCTCGCTGAATTTTTACCCGGCGTAACTTCCAGGCTTCCATTGAGATAAACGTCTTTTTTTCAGGTTTTTTTTTTTCCCAAAGCCCTATGTAACCTGGGAGGCAAAGTTAAACAGACATGACGGTAAGAAGGTTTGGGTTCCTCTGCATGCCTGAACCCCAGTTTGACAGCGCTTGGCAAGAGCTACGGGAGCAACGCGGGTGTGAGGTGTGTGCGTCCCTGCTTTGACAGGCTGCGTTTTGCCAGCGTTGGTACCGAGAAGCACGAAGGACTCCCTTCCCCTGGTGTAGCTGTTTGGAAGAGACCACGCAACAAAGAGATCCTCATCTGTAAATCAATCCTTGTCCCATTCCCGGTCCCATTGACCCAGCGTGTGGCACGGAGGTGAATTCAGCAGAAGAAAGAAACAGGGGGAAGGATCCATTTCCCCTGGGCTCCCTCCACGGCTGCGTAGAGGAAGAGTCGGTGGGATGCTTTTTTGGGTGGTTTTTGGCTCAGGGCAGCAGGTCGGCGGCATGGTGCGAGGCAGGCGTGCACAGGGTTCCCACTGCGGTCGCTTGGCTCTGTCGGCTCCGTTGGGGAGTTTCCCGTGTGAAGTAAATGGCCTGAGACTGGGTTTGACGTTCTCTCATCCTGTTTGTGATGAGGAAAGGTGAAAGTCAGAGTGAAGGCTGAGCTGGCCATCGCTGTGTGATGGGTGAGGACTGCGGTTGCTGTGGCTGCTACCCTTAACTCTCACTTCAAGGCGGGTGGGAAATAACCTGTCTTCCTGTCACCTTTTTTTAATAAGGAAATATTTCATTGTTTAAAATTGGTAGTGTGTGAGATAAACAATTCCTTCAGAGCTACCCTTAAGTTTCTTGGGGAGTATAATGTTTGTAGTGTGTTGAAAATGTTGGGTCAACTAATCCTCTTAAGGGAAAAACAGGGAGGAGGCTTGAGAAGGATGATATAAATCAGCCGGCACAGGGTGAACCCTTCCTGCAGCGATCAGTACAGTTCAGCTCCTTGTCAGGTGCCTGCTCAGGCAAGTGCTAAACCTTTGCCTAAACGAAAGCAAAACTAAAGGGTTTGGCTTTAACTCTGTCAGTATGTACTTAGAAATTCTTCCACTGCTGAACCAAGTACGGTAACTTGTATTGAATAGACTTCCACTATCACACCAAAACTATAATTACTTCAAAAGGTTCGATTAAATTGAATTTCCAGTCTAGAATTCCCCTCTTCAGGCTTTTATATCTCTGTACTTCAAATTTGGTCTTGGGATACAATGATCTGATGATTTATTGCAAAAGTGTGGGGTGGTGGTTTGTTTTTTTTTCTTCCCTCCTTTGTCTTTCTGTGTCTAAGCTCGGGAGATTGGGAAACTTCTTGATTCATCCCTTGGCCACATGACTTCATAGCTGGCCGACCCTGTGTCATCGTGGCCGCAGCACCTCTGGGTGCCATGAATTGTCGGAGAGGGGATGGGATTGGCCGTGCTTTCATATCATCACCTCGGTAGTGACTAATGGAGGAGGGTGGGAAACCAGAGCAGCTGAGCAAAAGCAAACAGAAAGATCATCCTGCCGGAGTGGTATAATGGGCTACTGACCTTGTGCTTTGACATGAATGTCTGTTGTGGGGTTTTCCAGCACGCCTTGCAGACCAAACCCAGTGGGTATTGACTGACTCGCTCAGAAATGTTGGGTTTCTTATGTGGTGGCTTTCTTTGCTTTTCAGATAAAGTTTCAGGGTTGACCTTGGCGGTCTGTGGAGTCAGCTTTCCATTGAAGCCAGCGTTCTGGTGTTTAAAAGTCTTACTCTGTCGCCGCAGGGAGTTGAGGCAGCGTTTGGCCTCCGCTTTCTAGGTATGCGACTCATACCCTAAAAGAAAAGCTCTGCCCACCTTGGTCTGTGCCGTTACGGAGTATGTCTTGTGCTAGATGCTCCTAGCATTGTTTAAATGCAGCCTCTGCGATTTTTAGGAAATACGGATATATGCCTGGGGGGAATGGAGTGAAAGTAATCTGTGTAAATTGGAGAATAAGCGATACACGTGAGGAGACCGACTTTGGTTTTAGGTGTTCCAGTAAAGAGGGCTTGATTGGTGGGAGAACTTCAGCGGCACCATTTTAGGGTTCCTTGCGGGTTTAAGGTTTGAGCCCACCATCTTTTCTGAGGTGAAGGAATGGGAAGCAGAGCAGGCGAGCAGATTTACTTACAGGGAGAAATGCAAACAAGGAGATGGAGGGAGTGAAGGCAAGTTGCCAAAGTGAGGTGCTGCTGTCGGTTACGAGCAGGGAAATGTCATGGCTTCAAAGGATGGGCGCTTTGCTACTCCCGTAAGTTCTCGTGCCTGTGTTTTCCCTTTTTTTACTGTGTTTTTCCCTTTTTTTTACTAGTAGAGCACTAGTACCTTTCTTGAGCTGTAATGGGAGGTTGAGGCTAATGGGTTTGCGCTTTCCTGCAGATACTTGCTCTTTGTGCCGAACTTCTTGTTCGGCTCTTGGGTCTGCATCCCCTCCTTTGCCTCCATCCCTTGCCGGAGCCCTCCCGTGCTCCTCCGTGCGCTTTCTGGTTGGAGGTAGGGCCTCCGAGAGCCCTCCTGATGAGCTGTTGAAGATAATGAACATCCTCTCCAGCTGTGTCCTGAAAACAAAGGGCTGTTGTGTTCAGCCTTTGTCCTTGCTGTGTGCAGGGCCCCCGCAAGAAGCGGCTCTTCCTTCCCTCTATTCCAACCGGCATCTGCATATTTGCTATTTTTGTGTTAGTAGATGGTTCTGAATAAAGCGCATCTTTGAGTGGCTTTCTAACTGTAAAACTGTTATCGCTAGTGAGTGGTACCTTGGGTGCAAGGGACTGACAAAACACTGTTTCAAGAGACTATTTCAGGTACCTGGACGGTTACAAGGTACTTAAAGTAAGTGAGGAAAACGGGAACAAATTTCACTCTGCAAGTGAAGTTATGCTGAAAACCCTTGATCTGCAAATGTTGCTTATAGTTGTTTCAAGATGAGGCTTGCTATAAAAACGACACTTAGTGTGACATGCTTTTGAACTCGTTTTAATATAGGCTAAATTCAGTTAAGACTGAATCCTGTAGACTGTCTTGCATGTCATGGACCTGCTTGCGACTCTTTTAATTTTGCACTGCCTGCTTTTCTGGTCCTGCGATGGGTAAAAGGTGCTTCTGTATTCACCATGCCAAAAGGCCTTGAGCATCTTGGGAAAGAGCCTGCCGCCACTGTGTCCTAGTAAACTTTATAATTCAGTACCCCAAAATCAAAGACAAATGTTCCATTAACTTCTTGCTTCTCTTTCAGGCTGTATTTACCCAGTTAACAAGAGAAATTCCACGTAGGCATGTAATACTACATAGTAGGCCTTATTTGCATGCAACAAACTGCTTGAACTCCTACTTGACAGTTCGAGTGGCTCCTTCATCCCAGAGGGAAGAGTAAGGTTTAAATAACACTTATTGATAACAAGAAGCAATGAAGAGTTCTCAGTAAATCAATAGTTTTATCTATGTCCTACATGGGTTGTGATCCAGACCTTTCTCTCGCTCGTAAATGTTTAATTTGCTTTTAGGTCACGCTTGTCAATGAAAGGCCAGCGTATCAGCAGACTTACCTGTGTGTACGTGTGAGCCTTTGCTCCTTCTGCAGGATCTTAGAACTAACTGAAAGGATACCTAATCAGGGGAAAAAATACAAGCCCAGCAGTATTTCTGGGATAACCATGAACGTGTCTGTCAAAGAGAAAAAGCCTTCCGCGTTTGTTCACCATCTAATAGCAATTGAGGAGATGATGGGCTAAACCAGCCCAAGAAGCGTTACTGAAATAGTTTGTGGCTGCATCAGGGGCCTGTTTGGAAATAAGAGGTAGAAGTTGTTACCGCTTTCTCTAATGTGGGTTGCAGAGATAAAAACAGCTGCTTCTAGTTTCACCCTGCAGTTTCTTCAAACTCTAAAGCAGCTTAAAATAGGTGGCTTTCTTGTGGCTTTCTAAACTTAGATGTCTTGCTAAACTTGCATGTGTTTCCTTTGAACAGGTTGCAAAATAAAAGCACTAAGGGCCAAGACAAATACTTACATTAAGACCCCTGTTCGTGGAGAAGAACCCATCTTTGTTGTCACTGGACGAAAAGAGGACGTAGCCATGGCTAAAAGGGAAATTCTCTCAGCTGCTGAACACTTCTCCATGATCAGAGCGTCACGCAACAAGAACGGTCCTGCCCTGGGAGGCTTGCCATGTACCCCCAACCTGCCGGGTCAGACGACAGTCCAAGTCAGGGTGCCTTACCGCGTAGTTGGGCTAGTGGTTGGACCGAAAGGAGCTACAATCAAAAGAATTCAGCAGCAGACCCATACCTACATAGTCACTCCCAGCAGAGACAAGGAGCCCGTCTTCGAAGTCACGGGAATGCCTGAAAACGTGGACCGTGCGCGTGAGGAGATCGAGATGCATATAGCCATGCGTACCGGGAACTACATCGAGCTGAATGAAGAGAACGATTTCCATTACAACGGTACAGATGTGAGCTTTGAAGGAGGCACTCTCGGGTCTGCGTGGCTTGCTTCTAATCCTGTCCCTCCCAGCCGCACCAGGATGATTTCTAATTATAGAAATGACAGCTCCAGCTCCTTGGGAAGTGGCTCCACAGATTCCTATTTTGGAAGCAATAGATTGGCTGACTTCAGCCCAACGAGTCCGTTCAGCACAGGCAACTTCTGGTTTGGAGAAGCGCTGCCTTCAGTGGGCACGGAAGACCATGCGGTCGACTCTCCCGCGTATGACTCCTTACCAACGCCTTCCCAAACCATTTGGACCCCTTTTGAACCTGTAAACCCGCTCTCCGGCTTCGGTAGCGACCCTGCTAGTAATGCCAAGCCTCAGCGCCGAGGGAGCCAGCCGTCTACACCTCGCCTGTCACCCACGTTTCCGGAGAGTCTGGATCACCCACTGGCTAGGAGAGTGAGGAGCGACCCACCTAGCACCGGCCACCAAGCCGGCCTTCCCATATACATCCCCGCGTTCTCCAATGGTACCAACAGCTATTCCTCTTCCAACGGCGGCTCCACGTCCAGCTCGCCCCCCGAGTCGAGACGGAAGCACGACTGCGTGATCTGCTTCGAGAGCGAAGTCATTGCGGCCCTGGTCCCCTGCGGCCACAATCTCTTCTGCATGGAGTGTGCCAACAAAATCTGTGAAAAGGAAACGCCATCGTGTCCCGTTTGCCAGACAGCTGTTACTCAGGCAATCCAAATTCACTCTTAAATATATATAGATATTATTATATATGGACTTTTTAAAACTCTTAAAGGCATGGGTGTAATGGTACCCTCTAGTAAACTTCCTAATGAATTCTGACTGTTGGGCTTTCTTGGGATTAGGCTGAAGTTGTTAATAAATTTCTACTTTCTCAAAAGGCTGCTACGGTAACACTAAACCTAGGTGGTCTCTGTCCGGTTCAGTGTAAGCAGATGGCATGTTTAGCAGAGATACATCTGCCGTCATGTTATGGCACAGTGAGGGGAAGTTTTCATCAATTACACAACTGAAAAAGAAAAAAAAAAAACCACAAATTTTACAGGCTTTCTAAAGGATCTCTGTGAAGCTTTTGACTTCTGTGTGCTGGCAGCAATGAACCTCGTCGCCTGAACGCAGAAGTACTCGTCTGCCGTGGAGGGTTTGTGGCATTATCAATATATCAAACAACACTTCCAATGCTGCCTTCTTTACACTGCCAGTTCTGAAAAACAGGTTTGGGGAAATTATTTTTGCTTTGTGCAACAACTTATGCCTAATTCTTCAGCGTTGCAAATACCTTTTTTTTTTTTTTTTTTAAAGCATAGTTTGATTTATTGAAATGGATGAGGTTATTGGCAGGTTCAGATAATAAATTATGCTGAGGCGGGGGAGAGAAGCTGCCTGACGCACCTCCGTTTCGCCTGATGTGTTAGTATGTTCAGAGGAACAGGAACGTCTCGGTTCGTGAATTCCTACCCACTGCTTTTCTTAATGTAATGTGGAAAAGTCTGGCTGGCTTCATCCCATTTCAGTAAGGGCTTTGGGATGCACATACTTCGACTTACGGTGAGGATGCTGACATTCCGTTCGTTAGTCCGATCAAGCTGTTCTTAAATGACATTTTTAGAGAGTATATAGTTCAAAATGTGAAGCATTTTTATGTTCAATCCATATTTGTCTTGCACATATATAAATATATATTTTATTTTTAGTAAGGAAAAGGAAAAAGGGGGGAGATGCGTATGTGCCCTTGTATTATTCATGACAGCAGCTGTGACAGTGGCCCTGCAATCAGTTTACTTCATTTCAAAACTGTCTTTCCAATCATAAGGAAAAAAATGTCCTTTGAATGCGCTTCTCACATTTCAACCTGTGGATGTTTCTAGCTTTTTCATCCTCAGTACGTTCCCAAATCTGTGCTGGCATATATTAAAACAACAAAAACAAAAAAAAAAGACACAAAGTGGAGTTCTGGTGGATTTTTCTATTTTTTTTGAAGCATTATTTTCCCAAGACAAGACAAAGCTTTTTTCTCAGTATAACAAAAAGAAATTATATGTGTATTGAACTAGTAAATATACAGAAAATTTTATTTTTTATTTCCACTTGAAGAGTTACATTTCGTATAAAAGTTTACAAATAACGGTTTTTATTTTATGATTTTCAGTATAAGAGTTGCCTTGATGGCATATTATGTACTGCATAACTTTAATGCTATAATTGCTTGTAGAGTAGTTACATGTCAGTATTGAAACCTAATCTCTAGCTGCAGTCTTGTAGATACGAACAAATGTTCACCGAGCATGTATTTTGTATTTTATTGCATTGTACACCGCAACTAATAAGCCAAGGAATCGACAGACATTAGGTGCGTGTACCATTTCTATAAACCACAAACTAAGAATGATAAACTATCAATATAGTTTAGTATTTGCTAATTTTACTACACTTTTTGTTATGTATATGTAGGGAGGTCATAGGGATTATAAATTCAATTTGAGTAAAGTTTAAAAACCATATATTTTATGATAAAGGGCCTTTAACTTATGATGGCCAAAGCACTGATATTATATATTTGCTGTAAAGAGAATTATAAGAGTTTTATTTTTCTGATATTAAAAGTTACTTAATAAAGACTTGTTTCCATTAACTTGAATGTTTTGCCGTCTTCATGGTTGTCGCTTGGAGCAGCCTGGGGAGGCTGGGGCTGGCTGCGATCCCTCCTTCCCT
>JANZLQ010000079.1:80604309-80615733 GCA_026212715.1 Elanus axillaris | reverse complement strand
GGACGGGGCATCGACCACCTCTCCGGGCAACCTCCTCCAGTGCCTCACCACCCTCATCCTAAAACATTTCTTCCTTCCATCTGGTCTGAATCTCCCCTCTTTTAGTTTAAAGCCATCACCCCTTGTCCTATCGCTACAGGCCCTACTAAAAGCTCAGTCCCCATCTTATTTAAGTTTTCCAAGGCTGCAGTCGGGTCTCCCCGGAGCCTGTCCTCGCAGGAGCGGTGCTCCAGCCCCGACCACCTCCGTGCCCTCCTGTTGCGTTCCCTCCCGGTCGGATGGAGGTTTGCGCCCTGTGCCTGGCGCAGAATGCTTTAACGTTCCCTTCTAAAGTCACCACATCCCTGTTTTGCCACGGGCCACCGTCTCTTTCTGGTTTTGCCGTTGGAGGGGGCTCCGCGGCGGTCTCCTTCGCCTGGGTTTCGCGCCGGCTGATGGAGCGTGTTTGGATACTTCGGGTTGATTCTCGCTCCCTGCTGACGCGTCTTTTCCCCATTTCTCACCCACGGGGACCTGCGAGTGGGAGCAGTTCCCCTCCGGAAAGGAGCTTTGCAGCAAAGCAGAGCACCTGGACCACTGATGGACACCTCCTTGGGATGGAGGAGAGCGGCAGCAAATAGGAAAAGGCATTTTAAGGCCATCTGGCTTCAAAGGTGGGTATTTATAAATGCTGGTCGTAATGCTGCCAGAGGCTGTTTCATGCAGCCTGCTGCTATTGAAGGGGGACCCTGGTTGGGTCTCGCCGGTGGGATAGATACGATGGGACGCTGCTAAATTTTTTGCCAGAACTTATTTCTGATTATTCTTTGGGAGAAAAAAAAAAAATATTAAAAAAAAAAAATAGCTGCTTCTTCCCAGCAGTACACACTGACTTGAACTTCTGCTTGGCCAAGGATTTTAGGTGCCTGAGGGCTGCTTTGCCTGGGGGACGTTTCGCCCCTCCTTCATCAGCAGCTCCTCAAACATCCTTGGGGTACGTGGAGGTGGTGGAGCCCGTGATCTGCCCGTGGTCCTCAAAGCCACCGCCCCGGAGCTCGTGTCCTCAAACCTAAACTTTCTGTCCGCTTTCTTTAGGAGGACGGCGAGGCGACTGCTTCTTTTAAACTGTCTTTTTAACGGTGAGTCTTGGGAAGAGATCAAAGAGTATTCAATTGACTTCAGTTGGGTCTTGGGGCGGTTTTTAGCGTTGCAGCAAGAGGCCTCAGACATAAAACCCCAGGCAGCGGGGAGATGTAACCTCCTGACTTTTCCAGCTGTACATAACCATCTTAAATCCCAACCCCTCCGACACGTTTTATTTAGCAGAGCAAGTAGCACTGCGGTTACTTCGGAGTTGCATAAGAGGCACGGGCTTAAAAAACTCCAGTTCTCCTCAATTTACTGTCGTGAATTTATTTTTCCATGCTCAGGAGTGCTTGTGACGAGTGAGTAACCCGCCTGGAATTTTAACTCTTATTCATGGAAAGGGAAGCATTTGCCACCGGGCATCGGCATGAGCCGGTCTGCCCCGCTGTCAGCTGGGCTAGTTAGGACAGCTAAACGATTTTAACTTTTTTTTTATTTCAAGGTAAAGCTTTAAGAAAGCAGTCAGCTTGCATTTTTCCTTGCAGCTTTCCCGGCTGGGCTCTACGCTGGCCCAGGAGCTGCTGTACTGGCTCTCCCGAGGCAGGGAGGGCTCCGGCGAGGCTGGTTTGGAATCGGCGAGGCTGGTTTGGAATTGGTGAGGTTGGTTTGGAATCGGCGAGGCTGGTTTGGCACCGGGCAGAAGCCCCGCAGGACCTTCATCCAGGAGGATGTCTCGCAGCAACAGCACCTGGCTGGTCCGAAAGCCCAGTCCTTGCCCTGGGAAATCTCCTCTGGCTCCCTGTTGGGAGCGAGGGGGAAATGGGGATGGGAGACGTCTCGCAGCTGCCAGGGAAGGAACTCAGGGCTGTTTTCTGCTTCTTGTTGCAGTTACGCAGTGCTTGCTAGCAGTTGTATGAAGGCAGAGCAGGCTGTGCCTGGAACGGCACGTCCCCGCGTTCAGCATCTCCTGGTGGGTCCTGAAAATCAGCCAGGGTTAGGCTGTTCCTGCTCAGCTGTCCACAGGGTTCAAGCTTGCTCTTGGGAACAGTAGGTACCTGGCAGGAGCTGGCAACAAAATGCTTTAAGTTTTAAAAAAAAAAAAAAAAAAAATTAAAAAAAAAATCCCTTTTGTGCTTCCTGCCACTCTTAAATTTCTGTGAGCAGCCGGGCTGATGCACCGGGGCAGGGAGCTGCACTTGGAAATCCTCTCCTTCCTCGGAACCAAAACTCTCTTCTCCACGTCGCGTGAGGATGCTCGTGTCGGCTGTCGCTCTGGCAGAGGTAGAAGGGCGATGCATCCCTTGGGATGAGACCACCAACGCCTCAGGACTCAGGAGCCAACCTGGCTTTTGGGGTTGGAATGGAGAGTTTGGGGGAAAAATTCACCTAATCCCCATCCTGCAGCGTTTCTGCTCATCAGCTCGCTGGAGCTGCCAGGACAACCGCCGGTGCTGGTAAGGTGGGGAGCGAGTTTGGCGGAAGGTCGATCCTTCCTCGGCAGCTGGGACCTGCGGGCAGGGAGGTTGGTTGGTGTGGCAGGGCCTGGCTGTAGGACAGGCAGGGCTCAGGCTGGTGGGATCCCACACCGCTGCCGCAGGGCCCCACTCCTGAAAGGAGCATAACTGGGATAAACAAAAAAAAATGAGGGTTTTGGTTTTTTTTCCAAAATACCCTTGGCCCAATTTTTTTTCCAAAGTTGCAGCATGTTTCCAAGAGCTGCTTGGGTAAAGTTTAAAATAAATAAATGCAAAAGGAGCTGAAGGAGCCAGGGGTGCAGGTTGTTGCAAAGAAAACACATGGGTTTGGGGCAAATGAACTGCACCAAGGGGCTGTAGGAAATCCCACACGCTGAGGCTGGCGGGCAACTGCTCCATAGCATGAAATAATACAGCATGGGAGTGTTGGAGACAGGGGGAGGAGGAATGCAAAGCTGCAAAAGGAAAGTCTAAGCTTTGTTCTCTGAACGCAATGCTTTGAGGAGGAGCGATGTGCAGGTGGAGGTGGAGGCCGTGGTTCAGCGCAACCCGGCACGTCAGCCTTCCTGACGTCAGGGAAAAAGAGTAAATTTGGTCCCTCAACCAACGGTGTATCCATAATTCAAGGGACCAAAAAAAAAAAAAAACCAACCCAAAAAACAGGTGTCCCCAAGGGTCTGCACCCGCAGCCACCGTTCCCACCTCTGCCACCGCCGTGCCGGCTGTCCTTGGTCATGTCCCTGCGCCCGGTGGGGCCAACCTCACCCTGAGCACTGCGGTACCGGCCCCAGCACCCAAACCCGTCACCCTTGGGCCTGCGGGACAGCTCGCCTGCCCTGAGCATGGCCGTGCTGCTTCATGCCTGCATTTACATCAGAAAGCGCTTCACCCCGGCTCCTCGAATCCACAAAACCACCCCGAATTGTCAGGGCAGATGTTTCCCAGGGTGGCAGCTGGAGCACTAAGGTCATCCAGCAGCACCCACCCCAGAGACACCCCACCCCCTCCGAGGGCTCCGGCATCGCACGGTAACCCCAAAGTACGGCCGTGGCCACGCGGCAGCAGCCCCGGTCAGGCTCCCCGGGACGGCAGCCTTGTGCCCCTTGGGTCATCCCAGTGCTCCCATGGGAACGCAAACGGCAACGGGGTGGGCAGGGGATGGGGACGGAGACGTCCCCAGCCCCTCGGCCAGCACAGACGCCTTCTTATCCCAGGGAAGAGGCACAAACGTGAGGTGGGACGATGCCACGGCCACTAGGATATCACCGAGGAGCTGCCGAGCTCGCCCATGCCCAGCTTTTCCATGCCAGGGGAGCCCCAGCAGCCGGAGAAGCCACCAGCCCAAAAAAAACCCCTTTTATTTATTTTTTTTCTTAATTTTTTGCAGGATTTCCAATTGCCACAGCTCACCGTGCCAGCCTGGCACCATCCTACCCTCCATCCCAGGGCAGGTTGGGGGTCATCCCATCGTTGTCCTCCCCCCCAACTCCTCCTCCAGCAGCCGGATAAGCACAAAGCCGGTCACGCTCATGGGCTCGAGCTGCCACTCAAGAGCTGTCAACCACCCCGGCCATCTGCTCCCTCCAATTGCCGGCACAACCAAGCAGGACCATCGTTAGCGTACGAGTTCATTTAGGAAGGGTCGCAGTTCAAGCACCGGTGACATCTGCCAGTACAAACCTCCCCTGTGTCCAGCTTTGCACGGCTGGAGGCTGGAGAGCGGGACCAGCGGGGCATTAACAGGGCCTGGGAACCGCATCGACCCGCAGCAAGGCTGCGGATGAGGGTGACGAAGGGATTTTGCTGCGGGCGTACGTTGTACCATCAGCTGGCAGCGGGGCCAGGGCTCAGCTGGGAGTACCAGTTTATCCCCAGTTCTGCATTCTCCCCCCCGCCCAGCCCTGTACAGCATCTTCCCCCACCCTGTACAGCCTGCATGCCATCAGCAGGGGGAAAAATAAGTGTTTTTACAATGATTGTATGTGCAAACCAAGGAAAAAAATGAAAAAAAATACAACCCAGACTCGTGATCTTTTTGCCACGAATGGGAAGCCCACGCTTCACCCGCAGGACGACTGCTCAGGAGGAACTGGTGCTCAGGCTAAGATTTTTCGGTCCTGCTTTAGCTTCGTGGCACGGATTTATCCCCAGCCTGCAGCCGCGTGGTCACGTCAGGGGAGTTAAACGTGCAGCATCGTGTGCCAGCAGCACCCAGTCGCTCAGCGCTCTAAAGGATACCACGAGGGTGAGATCCAATGGGTTTACGTCGGCCACGACCAGGCAGCAGTTACAAAAGGGTTGCTAACAGCATCAGGAGGGAGAGGCCGGAGAGGTTTCTGGCAAGGAGCTAAAACTGGTTTAAGGTGGTTATTGATGAGCTTGCGGAGGGACCGTCCAGCTGAACAGGAGAGTCTTGGCGACAGGGAATTAATCTGTGGGGAAAAGTTGAGTATTTGGTGTTTCCAAACGTCCAAGACGATGTTTCAGGAGAAAGCGTCACCCTTTGCGTTACAGTTATTCAGCAGTTCAGAGGGGTTTTTGTCTTTTTTGTTTTTTTCCTTTCTCTAACCATGGGATGCAGGCGCTTACTGAGACCAGCAGAGACCCAGAGCATCACAAATGCATCTCCAGTCTCCTGCTTTGTCCCTAAGCTCCCATGACTGGAGGTGGTTGGTGTTTTATTCATTTACTGGGCAGAGTTCTGCAGGAGCGGACGGAATAGCGTTCCTGTGCACCTTTTCCAACAGGACGGCAATCGCTCACCGACTCGTACGGCTGCAGAGACCTGGCACTTGCTCTGGACTGCACTTGGCCTTGGGTTCGATGCTGGCTGCACCCAGGTGTCTGACCCGTGGGACACGGAGAAGAGGACCGACCCTCCGAAATGGCAGTCCTGCCCCGGAGAGCTCTCGTAGCCACGGCACAGTGCAAGACTGCAGCTAGCAGTTTGGATAGCCGGCCAGAAACAGGGTGAAAGCTCTCCCCTGAATGAAACAAAGAAGCCAGAGACTTGAATCTTTACCTTTTTTAATCAAAAACATACTCTGTTACAGAATTTCAGGAAAGTTAACTACAGTATATTATCCACAAACTAGGTCTAATGAAAAACATACAGTAAGCTACAAAGGAACTACTGGGAATTCTGTTGACCGCTTATCAAAAGGCAATGGCTAAAAGAAGAAATGCTTAACTAGGCTTTCATGCTCAAAAAACCCTCTCACAGTGAGTTTTGGGTTATGGGTACTTCACAGCTCTCAATCCAGCTGAATCACAACTTCATAGCGCTACCAAACTTCACCAAAAAAGACACAGAAAAAGGTACTGGAGCAAGAAAGCGCTAGGTGATTTTGGTGAGCTTGAAAGAATGGAGTCCTGTCAATTTAGGAGCGATGTACCACTCACAAGGCACAACAACAGCCAACAGCGCCAAAGCCTCTTGCGATTTTTGTCGACAGTAGTTCTGCTCTCCACCAGGTCTCACCAAGTGAAACTTTCACAGCGCTGAAAAGTCAGGTCGGCTCCTGGGGACCTCAGCGGCATGGCACGGCGGCAGCTTTGGCTCGGCATGGTCGCACCTCCCAGATCATTTTCAGAAACACGCGGCTGAGAATAGTGTTTTGGAGGTGGATGACACAAGGAAAGGATACGTTCAGCACCCAGGTCCTACGTGACTGGGGGAGAAGCGCTTTCCATTGGTTTCGTTTCCCTCTCCAGGACCCGAGTGCCGACTGGCCGCATCGGGGTAGAAGCAACCAGCGTAGCACTCGCGAATAACGTAAATGCCCTACGACAGGCAACCTGCAGACCTCCGTCCCAAGAACAGCACCAGGGCCCTCAAAAGCCTGTCGCCAGTCATGGAAACACTCCAGTTCCCAGCAGGACCGGGCAAAGCCATCGCTTTTAATGTTGAAGTCTTACTTTAAAAACAAAAAGAAAGTAACCTCTCAAAAACTGTGTCCTTAACGATACCTGACAAGTAAGCATCTTGTAATTTTATAGAGCAGATGTTAAGTAGCATGGGGTCTGACAGGAGAAGGAGGGAGGAAAGAGGATTTCTTAAATGAAGTCTGAATCCCACTTAGAGGAAGACCCATCTGGCTGTCTTCAACTGGTTGCATTTAAAGAAGTGACCAGCGATCCCAGTCACTCTGCGTAGCAGAGTAAAAATGCAAATCAAGGAGACAGTCCTTTCTAAAGCGCTTACTCTTCAAAGAAGAGATTAAAGATGTCACAATAAAGACCACCGTCAAGACGTAAACAACATTTGAAGGGTTCAGAGGCAGAAGCCCCCCCTATATACACTGGCATAGGAATTTTTTCATGGTTCCTAGTAAAAGAATTGAGGCAGTCGTTCCTGAGCTACGCAGAGAGGACACTGTCGTCTTTAGAAGTGTCACAAGAAGTAAGATGGTCTCAAAGGTAAGGCACAGGAGTTGGACACAGGTTCAATGACTACTGCTGCTACAGACCTGTTTCGTGACTGGGGGAGACCCTTGTCTCCTTTGGACTGTAGGTCCCTCTCTATAAAGCAGCCAGAGTACTTCCCAGGTCTCCAGTAGGCTGGAGCCGTTAATGAAGTGATTTATATCGCAGCCAGGGCGGGGGGGGGCCAGGTCCCTCCGCACCTCGTTCTCATCAAGCCCAGAAAAGTGACGTAAGGAACAACCGTTTCTAACCAGCACCGCTTAGCGGTTATGGCTCCTTCCAAGGGATTCCTGCTAGAATGCAGTATTTTTAAACCATTCCAGCAAAAAGGTTTCCTCTCCTACATCTCTAACTTGTTAACTTCAAATGCCCTGGCTTTCAAAACTAACAATAACATGGCTAAAGCCCCCTAAACCTTCTGGTGCTAATCCCAGCCCTCCAGTACATGAAGTGAAATTACAAAGTACTCCAGCACAATGCTTTTTTTGAGGAGTACATAACTGAGGGTGAGAAACACAGGGGTAATTACTTCCTCGAAAGAACTAAGCGGAGTAGAGATGGGAACAGGACTGCAAGGAAGAGATTGCTAGCTGAAAAAATACTTGTTGAATTCACCGAGTTTGAGACAGTCAGAGCTGAAGAGGAGACGTGATTCTGGCGTTCCTGACATCCCTGCCTACGGCGCGTATGGGGATCATCACGGCTGTCACGGAGCTGTAGCTCTTTTTTTGAATCTCAGAAATAGACATAAATGCAAGCCTGTCAAAGACTCAATGTGCTGCTGCTGCTGAAGGGTTTCCAATCCATTATGCGCTGCCTTTTATGCCCTGTCATAAAAGTATAAAAATTAAGCTAAAGGCATATTAAAAACTGAGAATAAGATTCTCTCATTTTGCCCTTTAACAGTTAGAATTTCATCTTACTAACTGCCTGGTGGATAAGATAAATGCCATTTCAGTATTTTTACTGCCTCACGCAATGTTCACATTTCTCCGGATGTGGGGCCTGTGATTTCTTGGTTCTTATAAACTCATCTGACAATATTTCGTTGTTCTACTCTGAATGCTTTTGGCCATCTAAATACTACACCGTAGGTACCATTCACTGTAGGTAGAGACCTAAGGAGGCTTGCAAAACATCTGCAAAAACCCCTACTCTTGACAGCTGAATGTTTCCAGACTGTAATACAGGCAAAGAACACCAACAGGCAGAAGCAATCTTTCACTATTTTATCAAAGTTCAGCACAGTCAAAACGTAAGCAACCGCAACAGAGGGTTTTCTGTGAAGTAGCCATATACAGATCAGTCATCGGAAGCTAGATACTTCCCAAAAGCTGAGGCACCTCAAACCCGGCAGTAAGAGGAGGGCAGGCAATTCAAAAGGGAGGTTGGCAAGAAGAACGTGTAGCCAGGCTTTTCATTTCTTCCCCCAAAGCAAGTTTTCCGTTGTGGATGAAGCATAACCGAGCTGCTGGTTAATAAGCTTCTCGGAGGATGTAGTCAGAATCCTCTACTGGAAGTATTCCTCAAGAATCTGAAGAAGCTTGCTTTTCCGTCAAACTGGATCATTAGGAGACAAAGGAAAACGAAAAAGGTTTTTAACTGAAAGCAAACACTATTTGTCCAAACATCAAGAAGTTGCCACATACAAGGAAAGAAAAGTGATCTCATTAGAAGTTAGTCTGAAGAAGGCAACGCTGTTAATGTAAATACACTAAAACCTCATCCATTTCTGGCCATCTCTCCGAAGTCATCTGTCCTCTGTGCTTCCACACCCATGACCGAAACAATGACTGCTGACTTCTCTCCTAAGAATTTCAGTGTCTGGGGGAAGCAATACCTAAACACTGCATGTCACAGCCCTCTACAGATTCCTGAAACTATGCAAGTAACTTGGCAAAAAGTTTCTGAATAATCTCTTCCAAGACTTCTACTCGTGTTAACCACTACAACTGTGCTGCCCGGTCAGCTCAGTACAGCACGGCAGGCAGACTGAACTGGCAGCGCTTGAAGGACTTAAGTTGGAGTCTATGTACTTCTAAAAGCCTGTTTAACTAAGCTCCAACTCCCTAAACACCTGCTGAAAAATTAAGGAATTCCTGCTCCCTCTTCATACCCCGTCAAATAGCCAAAAGAGATATCCTCTGGACATGCTCAGTAAGACAAGCAGTGAAAGTAAGAAAAATTGGACTTGCTTCCTGGCAAGTTTACACCAACAAAAATTCCTACCGCTATTGGCTGCTGCTGCTCGTCTTGCAAAGAAAGTAATCCATCACTCAAGATCAGTGGTTTCAAGGTGCAGAATTACATAATAGAAGCAAACTAAATTTATAAAAATCAGGGTTTTCATAATTTTATTTATACTATTAACTAGAGAGAAAGCATACATATTGTATCTGTCATACAGTCAATACATTTGCATTTTTTCTACTATAAATTCTCTATACAAAGTCATTGCCAATTGATACGGTCATTGATGGCATAGGGCTTAAAATAACCAAGAGGTATAAAAACAAGTTTGCCATCTTGCCCTGAGTGGAAATGGTGAACAGATACAAAAACTGGATCCTAAATGTTAATGTAATATTATACATGATTTAATGGTATATGCAAGTAAAAAGAGTCATGCAACTTTTTAAAATACCTGCCAAGTTTTACTTGAGTAAAATCATAGAAGTCAGTAGTAGTTATGAAAATATGTTCCTGCCATTAGGTACTCATTATGCAATTTCAGTGGCAACTTTGCAGACTGGGTATTTCATGTTATATTTAAATTGAGTGCCAGCACTGAAAGTATCCATTTCCTTTAGTGTTTTAAAACTCACGTGTCTATATAAATAAAAATCTAAGATATCTTTTTTAAAAACTAGTGAAGGAAAAGCCACATTTCTTTTCCTTGCTATTTTTAATCAATGCCAACAACGTATGTCTCTTCCCTCACTTTTTGGCAGCTTCTACGTTTTAATCTGGAAAAATCATAGCAAGATAGTCAACAAAATAAAGAAGTCTCCTGTTAACTATTGTTCCCTAAAAAGAACATCACAAATCGGTTGGAATTTTAAAGTTGCTATAAGGTAAATGTTTGTAACTATTAGAAGGAATTTTCAGATATAAATATATATATAATATATATTCTGCATACAAAAGGCTCCTGTGAGGCTTATCACCAAGATGCCATAATAGAGAAGGAAAGTTTCAAAGGGAACAAACCCAATACTGTGAAGTCTCTATAAGGCGTTTACCTTTCAATTTAAGCCCTGAGCCATGTATCATGACAATTAAGTTCTGAAAATAACTGAAATCCAAATTCTGCATGTTCAGTTTCTTTCTGCTAAGAGCAAGGCGGCAAACACATTTTTAAAACCTGGGTTTAGAAGATTAAGCAGAACAAAAGTAAAATATATCTTCAGGTTATAAACAGAATTGTATTTTACAATCCACCATCCTCACAATATAATGGCCCACAGCAGTGCAGCAGAGGGATCTCAGTCTAAAGGTTGTGGGTCTGCAATAGGCATGGTATGAAGTACTTCATCTAGAAGCTGGAGGGCACGGTGTAAGTGAATTTCAATCCAGCACGGTGTCTCTTTGATGCTCTGTCTTGGGTAATCAGGTCCCCAACCTTTTACAAAACTCATCCTGAGTATGCATAAGCGGCGAAGGTCATCTACACCAATTCCAGCAGCAGCTGACAAACCTAAACAAGAGAGGTTTCAAGTAAGTGTTCACAGACATGTTCTTTTATCATCTGTTTGCTTAGCCATTCCTGTTTGCTTGGCTCTTCCTTCATGCACAGTTCCCTCTCACCGCAGCCAAAGCCAATCCACATTTCTAGATCTCTGCTATAATGAACGCAGCAATTATTTTGCATTTCTTCCCATTAAAGTTTGTTTCATTATTCTGCAATCTTGAAAGGGTGCTGAAATATAAAACTCCTTATAATGAAGCAGACATGATGAAACCCGATGTCTTATGTGATATAACGCACGTAAACCTTATTCAGAAAAAAACATCAAAAATTACTGATTCTTGAGGTTTGCCAAATGCTGCATTTTCAGCATAAGAACTCAGACTGACCACCTGCAGGAAGCTGGATTAACAAATGAGACTACTTACATCTAATAAAATAAAAATATTAACACAGCTGGTAAACTTCAAATTGCAAGTATGGCTAAGACAAAAGTTAAATACATTCCCCAAAATGCCTTCAGCAATTTGTAGGATAGCTGGAAAAAGGCACGTGGCAATACAGGGAGTCCAGAAAACACTATGGCACATAAAGCAGCCCAAGACATGTAAGTACTTACACTTTTAAAAGTACTTAGATGCAATTTCAAGGATCCAAAATTAGTAACTAAAAAAACTCTGGCCCAGAAAAACTTGAGGAAAAAAGCAAAGAGGAAAAAAGCAAAGAGGAAAAAAGCAAAGAGGAAAAAAGCAAAGAGGAAAAAAGCAAAGA
>JANZLQ010000079.1:80580534-80604209 GCA_026212715.1 Elanus axillaris | reverse complement strand
GAGGAAAAAAGCAAAGAGGAAAAAAGCAAAGAGGAAAAAAGCAAAGAGGAAAAAAGCAAAGAGGAAAAAAGCAAAGAGGAAAAAAGCAAAGAGGAAAAAAGCAAAGAGGAAAAAAGCAAAGACACCCTGACGCTCTCTCCTTCCTCTTCTCAAGAGTATTAAGTTTCCTTAAACTGAGTCAAGGACTTGTCACCCAATAATCGCCATTATTTTGAGTGGCATTTTTAAGAGATTAGACCTCCAAGATCGTTTTTCACGCTCAGGTCTAAGCAGCCAAAAGTATCTCTGTTTAAAGTAACAGGGTTATGCTATTTGATGCTGTATACGTAACGTGTTCTGTCGTACTGCAAGAAGTGCTGCAGTACAAGAAGCAGCCACTTCCATATCCAACATTCGCTGAAGACTACAAAGTGAAAACTGGTGGGTGGAGCGGGTACAAAGTGAACGCACACAGACTTACCACGATGGCACCCCAACCCCACCTTGCCCCAATCACGCTACCTCATTCCAAGTTCCCTTGTGTTGTTGCAGGGGCAGTGGGTTGCTGGGTGGGGGGATTCTGTTATGAGGGAGAGCTGTGTTATCAGTTTTCAGGTAAGGACAAAAGGGGACCAAGCAGTTAATGTACTTACTAATGGCTGGGGCTATTCCACCTACTGATCCTGGTCCAGGGATGTTTCCGGCTACTGCTGCAGCTTGAGCAGCAGCAGCAGCTTGGGCAGTGGCAGCCTGCTGTTGCATCTGACGATGACATTGGCGTAAATCAAACACCTTAAAAAAAAAAAGTATCAAACCATGTAGACTTAGCAAAATCAATGAAGGAAAGAATTCCTCAACTCCAACCCCCAATAACATGGGCCTCTCTGCTCTCGCAAAGCAAATTCTACAGTCTCCCCATACACCCGGGTAAAAGCAAACCTTCCCTGACTAGTTTAATTTCTAACAGAAATAATCCCTTAAAGCTGATTCTTAGAGACTCTTCTCGTATGATGTTATCACCCACCACTGGCAATACCAGAACTGGGCTGAGCTGAGCAGGCTAAAGCAGTACCCCGTGCAGAAGCGACTGCAGGATCAAAGTCTGAGGGACATTACAGGCTGATGAAATACTGACTTTTTAGTTAAATCCCAGGATTTTCAGAAAATAGGCATATAAATAAAAATGGAAGCCAACAAGTTCTGCTTAACTATGTCAGGCTTTATTCTTCTTTGCTGCTTTGCTGAAATGTGTTAGTCTATTTAAAAGAAATACCAATAATTGATAGGCCTGAAGTTTCAGCTGCTAGGTTTCAGGTTGGTGGCATTTTACATCTTTGTGATCAGGCTTGGCACTAATACATACAGGAATTCATAACAGAAAGCTCAAACACAGAGGTCAGTGGGGCTTCTTACACCTTCATTACACAATCTGCCTGCAGATTATCTCAGATTAACTGAGGATTAAAAAAAAAGAAAAAAAAGAGTCCTGCAAACTTCAAGCAGTTTATCTCATTCAAGGATGATTTTTTAGAAGTGTGACTTGTCCTAAATAAAGTTTCAAGTCTGGCAGAGGCATGTCCAAGTAAGAATCTCCTGAAAATAATGTTTCCGTGCAACCCTCTGTGACCTCTGGATCACTTCACATTCATAACACTTTAACACACACTTTACTCTTCTACTGCATTTATACATACTTTCCCAACTTTTCTTGGTTTGGAGAGAGAGTAAAGAAACAGATAACCTCCACTAGGAATTTTAGTAGCAGTTAATTTAAAACTGTAAGGCTAAAAATACAAAAAACTACTGTCAAGATTGTTTGTGATGAAATACAAAGTTAGTTTCTTTCGTAGTATCTAGGTAGTAATATCTTCCTGTTTAGAGTAATTTTTAAAATTCATTTTAAGTGACTTGTCAAATGGAAAGTTTTGGCTGTTTTTTTTTTAAAAGAAGAATCAAAAGCAAAGTTACATCTATTTCAGTGTCTCATAGCTTCCCTAACATTCACAAGAACTAACTGCATCCCCCACTATTTTCATCCAGGACCATCAAACCAACCTTTATATATGCACTTGGGTAAATCTTGTGAACAGCATCCCCTGGTGCGCGCCCTGCTTCTCTATCCAGGTAGTAACTCTGAACGAAGACCGCATGGTCGCTGAGGCATCTAACCCACACGTCACCTTCTCCTTTGCACTCCAGCTGCACCCCTTTACCTATGTGCAACCTTAAAAAGAAAAACAGTTCCAATGCACCTGTGTATACATACTATAAATCAGACCTTTACTAAACAAACCATAAACAATTCTCCATTTCTACAGTCATCTGTGATACCTTAATTTACACTCCACTCATACAAGGACTTGAAATTGTAGTTATTATCTTAGGTATAAGCTAGGATATAGTTACACAAAATCCGTAAAGTAAGAAACCATCTGTAATACCCTGTAAAGATCTATTGGAAACAGAGAATGTAGAAGCAATGATATTCAAGTAGCAACTACTGCACTCACTGACAACACAGAGCTGGGATACCAAACGCATTCAGTTCTGTTCGAAAGTGCAAAATCCCACAAGTATGCTAGTAGAGAAAGTCACTCAAGTACATATACAATGCCACATTTTAAATGCAGAACTGTATGTTCGTTTGGATCACATTACAGCAATCTAGCATTTTGATTGTCACAATGAGACATTTCTGAAGACATGGAATCATTTCCTTTTCGTTTCAAAGAGGAAAAAAAGAGTTGCGAGATTGCTTCGGTTCTCTATGCTTCCACATCAAAGCCTAGCACATGCATGGTGAGAATGAATGAAAATCCAACTAGCTCTCTATCAACCTTCCTTTGCTCTTTTGACAAATCTATATATTGCAGTTATTCTCACATCACTCTGTGGTGTGGAGAGCTAATATTCAGCTTGCATACATAATGGCACGAGTTGCTAATTTTATCCTTGAAGGCACAGCCTTTGAAAGCAATGAAAAGCAATGCGCTACTGCAAAGCACCGAAGGTCTTTGTCATACAGTTCGCATTTTGAATGCATTACAGTAGTGGCCTAGAAAGATATACTCTGCTATAGTTAATTCAGTTAAAGGAAACATACCGTACTTGTAATTTCAAAAGGGAGGCACACACTGAAGGCAAACCAAAATATTATCAAATACCACAGACAGCTGGAGCTTTTGGGATCTGCAGAATACCTTGCTCTCTCAATGGCTTCTGTTCTATGCACGTTGGAAAGCTGGCCCAGGCAAAAACGGTCTCCTCCAGAAGGATCCACATATCCATCAACAGTGACAATTGGACAGCTTGAAGGGACCTTAAACGTTTCCCCAACTTGCACGTCCATTTCAAAATATGCGATTGAACACCAATATTCTGGAGCTAAAGAATATATACAATTAACTGACTGCAAGGCACAAAACCCCCCTATAAACCCATTCCAGACAATCAATTAAGCCTTCCGCAACTGCATTTGTCATTCAGAGTAGGAGTGCACATTCACATAAGCAAGTTCAGATAGACAAAGACAAGTCTGCTAGCACAGAAAAATACTACATACTGCAACAAACATGGGCTTGTCATTTTTATTTGAACAAATGTCAGTGCTAGGGTATTTTGTAGTTAAGATCTTACAAGTCCTTGCACAGTTTATAATTCCACTTAGATTTTGCAAGCCATCTGCATTCCTGCACCTTATGACTATAGCTGGATTTTGTCTTCCTTTAGCATAAAGCAGTAACACATACACATCTACTCATGGCTAGGCTGATGGGAACTCTCAAACAGACCTGACTGAAGGTAAGTAACTACCTCCTAGGTGAAGTCAGTTTTCTCTTTCCTCCCTGCAAAGTAAACCAGATTTGGAAAGCAGGGCAATGGGGGAAAAACATCAAAGATCACATACTGATCTTGTCTGCACACAGGAAAATCAGGCATGGGATAAAACAAGGAAGTATTAAGAAAGGGAGCAGAACAAAATGGCATATTTTAACAGCAAAGAGGTGCCTTTTAACCCATACTATTTTAAAAAGAAAAACTGGCTACAAAGGGAAGATGATACTTGGAAGAAGCTAACGTGTGAGGAAAGGAAACTCTGACTCCCTGGAGGATGCTACTGAGACCCACTCAAGTAAGTGAGGAAACCTGACTAAGCACTCAAAGTGATTTTTTGTATGTGTATCTAGTGCTTGTGTGCCACCTGGGAGCAAAAGGCTTGTCAAGCCTTCTGCACGGTTTGTTGTGCGTGCTTTTAAGTGTTAAGAGTTTCGCTCTTCAGACACATTAAAACCTAAAGTTGCCATAAGCTTAAGTCACTAGGGATTTGGGGGACTCGGCACCTTTGCTGACTATAAGGGCGCATTTTAACACAGCTGGCACTTAAGCAGCTTGTTGGGGAGGGCAAAGAAAATCAGCACTCCACTGTACTCAAAATAGGGGAAGCAGAAGAGCTAATGTGATGGGAACCTAAACACAGCAGCCTGATAAGCCAACAGGAAAAAGAGCTCTCCCAGTGCCCTAAGTGGTACTCTTCCATTACAAACAGCAGCACCCAACAGCACACCTACTTGTCTTAAACTGTTGCTCTGATTTTATTAGAATAAACCAAGGTGCCTGAATTCCTTTCTCTTTTTTTTAATCTTCAAACAAATACTCATGTCTCTGAGGACTCAATAGGATGAAATCAATAGGTGAATCAATAGGGTGAAAGAGACATACTAAATAATATGAAATACAATTTAGCTACAGTTAGGTTCAGCCAGCAATTATCAACACTTTATTTCTGGTACTGATTCCGTCACTGACCAATGAATAAACATGTTAGACTTTTAGGTTTTTCAACTATGCAGCTCTCCCTGTGCAGGCAACAGCTTTCCTTGCTGTTGTTAAAAATGGAATACCACCTTGCACCTGCAACAGAGCTAACTGTACCGCAAGACAAGACCGCCTTGGTTCCATGAACCACTACCATTAGTGAAGACTCTTGGAAAGAGCAAGCTTCTATGCAAAGGTCCAAAGAGGAACTTTAGCACCAAAATGCTAAGGAGGGCAATACCTATCTTTCAGGGTATCTGGCTGTGATGATGGACTTCTAGACTACAGATCCAAGAGGGCTTTGGCATGACCTAAAGTCCATGATGTTTCTAAGCAGGCTAAAGTACAGCTTCAGGCACCCTGCAAAGTTTAGGATCGAGGACATTCAGAGTTCAGACACCTCTAGGGTAGGCACCACCTCAGTGTGGGTTTGAGGAGTTCAATTTTTTACTTAGGCATCTAAATTAAATTCAGTTTGCAGCTTATGTCACCATTCTAAGACACAAAACGGTTCCTCTCCTCCTTTCCTCCCCTTTTGAATATGTATCTCACAAATTTCAGAGTACTTGATACCAAAAAAAAAATAAAATCAGACTCAAAACAGGAAGTTATTAGCTTCCACAGTATTAGCACTACATGTCTACATGTTAGATTTTACTCACCAGGATGATTTGATATAGGAGGCTGGAATGCAAGTTCATTGTGAACTGGCCCTTTAAAAGAAAACATGCAATTCGTTTTACACAAGGAAAAATAAGGTTTTCTTTCTCAACTTGTTCTCCTATGAAAAAAGACTTGTGAGGATGCCAGATGTTATAAATCCCAGTAATTTCTGAATCAATTGGCCAAATCCAACAGGGGAGAAAAATGCCTACAGAAGAATTATACTCTTAGTGGTCTCCTAAAAATTCAGAAGTTGAGTAGAGCAAAGAGCTCCATTAGTATCCCAGGAGGAAAGGCTGCATGCTGCTCAAGCCAGACCCAGCTCCAGGAGAGAGCAGAAACCAGACGTAGAACGGAGATGTAATAGAAACAGGATTCAGGCTTCACATCTGCCCCAAGCTGGGCAAGGTAAGAATCATTGTAGAGAGGCATGCGATATAAATCTGTCAGAAACCACACTTCCTTAGTTTCACCAATCACAGAACAAGTTGCCCAGCATGCTGTGGACTTGACCATAAGAAACACTCCCTGAAGACTGAAAAAAGCCCTAGAGAACTCATTTTCTAAAAGAAAAAATACTGAATACGGTCCTTTTATCAGTCAGTTTATTCTCTCCACTTTTATAAACCACCTAGGTCCCTTGCAGGCAGCAGAGAACAAGAAGGAAAGACTTAAACATAGTATTATAAGTAACAGCAGCTTTTGCAACAAGATGTCAAAACAGGCACAATGTTGGTAGGTGTCAAAACATGCGGCTTTCTGAAGTGAGAAGAGGCAGCAGCCAAGAAAAGCTCTATGTGGTTATCACCAGCCAGTTACAACTATTAATTATGGAAAGATACACGCACTGAGAAACATTTATACAATATCTACAGCACCAGTAAAGTCTTTACATCCTCATATTTCTGACAAATAAGATGACAAATGAAGTGGGATCCTAACAGAACAAAATAATGAAACTTAATAACCGTATCTAAACCACAATTTACTTGATAGAAACAAGCTGAAAAGTCATTCCAACATTAACTCACAGTATATTCCCCCCTCCACTAACGATGACTGCTACAAACAGGTGATCTGGTTAAGTACTATATTAGGAAATAAAGAACCACTCTAGCTTTTTGCCACAAGATTTAGAAAAAACTTTAACTGAGGGAGGGTGGTGTGCGTGCTATACTCATGATGCATATACTGTGCTAGACACTTACACTAGAGGTTTGATCACTTTTTTTTTCCCTTTCCCATCTCCTGTACCTTAAAACAAGAAGTTGTGGTCCTATTTTGTAGATGAAAAAGATTTTCAAGTTTGTGTGCCAAATGTCTTGTGAATCAGGCTGTAGCAAGACCACTTTATTGACAAGTGCTTTACTGCATGAGCTTTCACAAAGTTCTTTTAAACAGGCTACTGTACATGGACACATGTCTTCCAAAGCTTAATGTAGACAGTTACATCATTAAGACATGACTTTAGAATTTCTAGAAAATAAAAACAGCCAGGAATTTCCAAGTTTTGAAACAAAAATATCCAAACCAACACATTCTGAATCAACTTCTTTTTCCACAAAGGAAATATTTACTACTAGATTGCAAAGCTTTAAAAGTAGAGGTTTAGAAAGGAAATGCTGGTTTTGTTAGGTATAGTAAGACATCTATAATAGAGATGGTATAGTGATCTGAATTTCTGATCTCTGCTGCTTTAATGGAGAATAGTCCATCCAGCTCTTACATTTAAATGTCAGAATATACTAAACACAGCAATGGTAGTTCTCTAATTTAAAAAAAAAAAATTATTTGAGGGTAAAGAATAAACACAAATGAGCCCTCACCATTCAACAAAATTGGGAACAAAGTGATTTGAAAATCTGCACTACTTACAGTAATGTCCAGGATGCATAGGTGGATGATGCTGAAGATGGCCATTCTGGTGGTGAGGTATGGTAGGTGTGTAGGCTGCCGTCCGACTTCCAGTCCAAGTTGTAGTACTATCTAGAAAAAGAAAGGAGCGGTTGGTTTGTAAAGGAGTTTTTTCACATCTCACTTCTAATCCTCTATTTCTCCTGAACATTTGGAAACTGGTTTTAGAAAACTAAGAAGAGTGCACATATGTATATACTCACTGTGATGGTAAGTAGCTGGCTGAGCTGTAAACCCATTCTGCTGAGTTCCTGGCTGAGGCCCTGAAGCAATCTGTAAGAGTCCATCACTATGGCTACCTGTCAATATACTGGTAGGTTGACCTGGTAAAAGAACACACTACCTATTCATGAACGTTCCAAAATTTTAATTAAGAAGAGCTCAGCAGTACTGGGTAGGAAAATACACCCAACTAAGGGCACTGCAATACACAGTTCCTACAAGTTTGGTTTCAGTATTTTTTTCCACCCGCCAGAGTGTCTTAGGAAACTTGAAGCAAGATGCTCTGCATCAGCTAATTTTGACTCTGACACCCTTAGTATGTTAGGAGTAGAAGTATGCAGAGAACTCTGTTTATCAACCGCATCTTTGTTTTATTCACATCTCATTTTTCAGTTTGAAATGAAAGAAGAAGAGATGTCACAGGTTTTATTGAATAACATAGCTGGAGTAGATTTGGTATGAATCCAAACAGGCCAACAGTAGTTCCAATAAGTTGCTTATTTTCAGCATGTTATAACTACTGTTCCTAAGGAGGACACTCGCTTAAATTTACATTCCTCCAAAACATACTGAACAGTGTTTTATTTTTAAAATTAGTGCTTGAATAGAGCTGCATACATCACTGGACTCCTTCCTGAGAAAGTTGCTAGGATTTTTCTCTCCCAAATACATATTTCAAGGTTTGTCTAAGCTTTAAAGTAAAACTACAGATATTTCAGAACAGGTTAACAGAATTTGATTTTAAAAGGCTTCAGCTCAGCCATTAACACTAAACTGACCAGCAGTTTCACAAGTACACTTGCACTCTCAAACTGGTGTGGGTAGCAGAATCTAACACATTGAAAACTTGAACTAAAACCTAAAAATGAGCTTTTTTTTCCTGTCCACTTGGCTCCCAACAATTACAGGGCTGATGAAAAAAGTTATTGACTACAAACTGTTGTGCAAAGGCAATACAATTAAACTGCCTATCTTTTTTTCTCCGGAGACAAATACAGACATTGTATCTTAGCTTGGCAAAACCACCATTAGTTTTAGCAAAAAAGTTGTCAGCTAAAATTAAAGAACATTATCAAAACACCGTGCCACCATAATTCAAATTTGATAACATGAAATCCATTACATGCACACATCTTTGGCATTAGAGTGATGAAGAGTATGTGAAACCCTTCCAAACTTCATGCTTTCCCTACATCAGGGCTGCAGGACATTGCATACATAACTGCTTTACTGTCCCACTGGAGTGAAGAGTGAGGTTTGATGTTGGTAAACCAGACTCTTCCACTTGTACCAAATACACACAAAAAAGTAAGAAAAACTTCAATACAGCATTCCAACAGACTCATGAAAATATTACTTAGGGCTGTCACTTTGGTAGTACAATGGGCCATTATAAAAATAATCAAGTTAAAACTGGAAGACTCATTTTGTCAGCTGTGGAACACTAAAGAATTGTCTGAAAACCTCTGGATACTGCCACCTTACAGTATATCTGTTTGTTGTCCCGTTTGCTGTTGTAGTAAAGCAATAAAATTCTTCCATTCCTACAGCAATTATTCCAATAATAGCCATAATGTTTTGTCAGTGGTCAACTGTTTTAACATTGTATCACTGAAACTTTAGCATATCCAAAACAGTCTTCTAGCACTCACCTAGTGTCAGTCTCACTGAAAAAAAGACTGGGTCACCAGGAAAAGTTGCTCAAATTATGCTCCAAGTTAAAACCTTACGTTAACATTTATGAGACTGCCTAGATCATATTGCCCCACACTTTTATCAGTGTAGTGTGGCAGCAGCACAGTTCCAATGCACAATCTACTTTGGCAAAAATCAGTGGTTATCTTTGAGCTTTCTCATGTTCACAGTTTAGTATTTCATATAATCTCGATGATCTTACTTGTTGAAGCCACAGGAATGTTGGGAAAATTAGTGGTGCTGGTAGTGCTAGCCTCAGTAGGAGCTAACATGGCTGGGGTGCTATAAGGCTCTGTAGATGCCCTGTTACTTGGTGGATGCTGGATGGTTTGGACTGAATGGCCTTCGGCAGAAGACAATGACGGCTGCCCCTCGTAGTCATGAACGTATTCGTCTTTCACCAACATGCTTGATGGAGCTGTGAAGAAGCAAATGGTTAAACTTGCAAAGCAAATCTATTTTCAGGATTTAACTACAAATTGCACTGCTACTTTCAAGCAATAACAATGCTATTAAAACTACTGGGGAGAGGATTTAACCTATATAAACATTGCTAAAGCACTCCTCTAAATTACAAATAAACACTTCCAAATCAGCAGCAGGAAATTTCAAAGCATAACTGGATGCAAGAACAAACTGTTTATTTTGCTCACTGCTATCAAACAAGCAGTTTAGTCCCACAGTAGAAGACTCCAACAGCATTTTGTTTTCTAGTCCATCACTGTGTGATTGGACATGGTTAATAAAAAGGAAAAACATGCTTTTTGTCAAGCATCTAACGTTAATGCAGTAGCTAACAAACCAATTCCTAGTATACAAGTAAGAACACACATAAAGCTCCTATGAAAAACGTAATTCATGAACACAACACAAAAAACTTTATGCATCCCTTAAGTAATTTTAGGCAACTCCCAAGCAAATTCACTAGAAACATTAAATTCACATTCAAAGACAATATAACACTACTCTGTATTTAACAATGTACCCACTAATTCAGAATATTCAACATACGGTATAAGGAAATTACAACCATCGCTACTACAAGGATTTATTTCTGTATATCCTATTGAGCATGTTCAAGTAAAACTCTTACACTATATTAGCTCCCATGCTCATTTTTAAAGCAGCTTTACATATATTAAAATCTGACAGTAATTTTCTGTTTCCTGCTGCAAAAACAGTAGCATGACAAGGAAACACTTATGTATTTAACTACTGGCTAGTAAGCTTTGATTCTGTACAAAAGGATCATTTTTCAGAAGACACAGGTAATAATGCAAATTAGCAGAGATGAGCACACAAGTTAAAGCTTGTGAAGTTAACAGTTGGGTTGCTTGGGGTTGTTGGGTTTTTTTAAGTCATTTTTTGCTTGAATACTTATAATAATGTGCTAAAAACATTGGATTATCCAAATTTCCTTCTCTATGAATTTCCTCTGGAAGAAAAAAAAAGATAAAGCAGTTACCAGCTGGCTGCACAATCTCAGATTTCTGAATCATGTTAATTGGATATTTAATGTCCAACTTCTCTCAAGTTTCAGGGAGAGCAAGAATATTAGACTGCTTCATTCAATTGTATATTCATTACAGAATTTCTATTATTTTCTTGTTAAACTACTTAAGTTAAAAGAACCTATTATTCCCAATTCAATTAATTAGTGTATCATACAGGTGCACACATTTTTGGGTGTTGGTTTTTGGTTTGGTTTTGGGGGGGGGGTTAATTAGCAGCATTCAACAGTGGGGGTTTTTGGTTTTTCTTTTTCGTTGGGGTTTCTAAGTTGCAGGCAATGAAAAAAAGAACATACCTACAAGCTGAGCTGAAGCCTCAATGTAAAGAATTTCTCAGTCCTTGCCTCTCATATGATACTTAGCTGGTTTTCCAAAACCAGAGAGACAAATGCATTTCCATCTGCTCTCTATACTTCCTCCCAAGGAGATACACAGGAATAAACTGTGTACATTCTGAAGACTTTAACACAGTTTGTGCACACAGAAACGCAATAATAAACAGAACTACTTACCAGAACTCTGTAGTGTCAGTCCTGAGAGATCTTTAAAAGGAAGAAAAAGAAAAGGGGTTTTGGAGGATTGTGTACACAGAGATCTTCAACAACATTTGAACATTAAGTTTGTAATGGCTTATAAATTAGTCCTACAGGCTCTACATATTATACCCCCTCCATCACAACACAAGTCTCAATGCTAAGTTATTCCTAGGAAATACATTAACTGTAACAACTGTGTGCAAAGCCAACAGAAAGGCTTAAACAAAAGCCACAAACTGTTCTTTCACATTTGGAATAAAGGTAGAAGAATAATTCCATTAAGAAGATGGACAAGAGCATATGAGAGTAATTTATAATTAGATCATTAAAAGTTAATGTTTCTAATTTAGGCCTGTATTTTCTACACTCAAAAGGAAAACATTTTACATTCTATTCCCATTGTTCCATTTTAAATCAAGAGTCTACTTACCAATGCCAGGCGATACTACACGCTCATAATGGTAAGGATTTACACAGACACTGTCACATTTTAAGTCAAAAGCATACTGACAATATTTAACATGCTTGAGTTCATTTTTATGAAGATCAGGCCACCTCCAAAGACGAGCGTAAATCACATGAGGGAATCCCTTGCGACCAGCCACCTAAAAAGTTAGACACAAAAGTTGATTGGGAAAGTAGCAAGACATTTCCCTTTAGTTAGCGAGGAGCAAAGCTGGAAGAGGACAAACAACAACACAACCTCTCTCCATCATCAAAATATGAAAAAAAAAGGTGGTGTACAGTTTACCCAAGTTCTGTACTCAACAGAAATAAATTTCTATTAGGGTTTTGCTACAGTTAAGTCAACACTGTGATTCTTAAGAAAAAAATATTGGATACATAATGGCAGAAGCAGAATTTGTGCTTAATGTAGTATGTATGGTCACCTTCCCCACCATGGATGATGAAGGAGCTTTGCCCCAGAAGAAGAGGAACGAGGCACTACGCTACACTATAAGGAATTTACAAGTAGAAGAATGCCAATCCATTATATTGGAAAAAAAAAATGCTTCTAGGGTAGACAGAAAGCTAGCCAGCAAACATGACATCTGTCCTGGAACAAGGAAATCGCAACCCAAGCTATACAGGTACTGAGTACTGACGGTATAAGGCTAACATAAATCCTCAGTGCAGACTCCTTGGAGTACCTTAGCAAGGGATCATAGGTCTTTCTTCACACTGCTGACCAACACAGAGCTAACAGAAGCTTGTAGTGAAAATACCAGGATAAACAGCTGAATTTGTTACGTGACCCTGCTTTATACTGCCACACACACACTCGTTTAGAATGGCTGATCCAACGCCTTCTGCTCCTTTTGAAAAAAAAAAAAAAATCAACTACTGCAGCAGTCCAGAGCTCCAGCCACAAAACATGCCTACAAATGGGGGTGAGGGGGATGAAAGAGAAGAGCTACTCTTCCTCAACATTCTAGGATCCTGCATCACTCACTTTTGCTCCAGCTTCACTAGGAGGAAAACATCTGATTTTCACTTGTACTAACCTGAAGCCTCCCATCCAGCGTTCTCTGTATTGTAACACACTTGCTAGGATGAGCTCCATTTGTGGTTATAGCTGTAATCAAAGAATCCAATTCATCTTTTTTCTCCTTTAGCTTTTTAACTAAACTTTCAATTGCGCGTTTTGCAAAAGTTTCACTCTCTCCACCTTGTCGATGGCACATCAAGCTGTGAACAATGCTCAGACAAGCATCATTACTTGTTGGCGTGTTAGTAATAGACATATTGTCCATTTGTCACAGCTTTTTCTTTCAGATCAAATGTCAGTTTTGGGGGCTGTTATGATTTTCAAGCTGATGAACAAGAGATGATCCAAGTTAAGTGTTAGATGTACTGTCTCTTGGTAAAACCTAGGAGGAAAAAATATCTACATTAGAATTGTTTTTAACAAATTGCAGATCATGTTTCTAAGGAAGTTTGTGGCTTTTTGCTTCTTTTATTTTCAAGCTAAGTGCAGGATATTAAAAGCACATGAAAAAACTGCATTGCTTGTCCCATGATAGCTAAAACATGCTTAAGACACTGCTTGCACAGTTTTAGATATAAGATTTTATTTTCCCCCTAGTAACAATATTTAAATAAAGATTATAGTTTATATACATGTACACATAGTATGTACATATAGAAAGGTAGGGATTATTAGATGAACAGGCTCTGAATCAGGAAAGGAACAGTGACAATGGTCTGCTATGTTTTATACTGGTAGGATGACAACAAGTGAAAATACTGACTGGGGATCAAGGGGCATTGATTTAAACAAAATTTCAATAGTGAAGAAGCATGAATGCACACCAAAATCATCTGTCATCTTTATTTAATAATCCTGTTCAAATAGTTCAGCCATGTTCTTACCTCAGACTACCTCTATTTCTCTTCACTAATCAGAGAGGCAAAAATTGTACCTGGCCATTAGCTTAGTACATATTTATGTAAATTAGTATTGTGTGTATCTTTATACAAGAAAATCCCAACTGGCATATTTGTCTTTAGTTGTTTGGATCCAGCTTCTTCTGGATCAAGACAAATCAATTGAAGTCACTAAAAAAGCACTTCCAAATTGTCTCAGACAGAACTGTCTTAATTACACTAAATATAAGATAAGGAATAAATCCCTCCTAACACATTTGGCCTTTAAATTCCATTTGCTAAGAACCTGCAGTGGTTTCTGGTCATGAAATCATTCTTCTCAAAGCCAGCAGACCTCATCCTTTTGAAGTTTCCTTTAATTCACAAATTAGAAGAGCTGGCCTGATTTTCTCAATTCTGAATGAGCTAATTACTACACTTTATCTTGCTTTATCCAGAAACATAGGACAGCAGGTTTCGTGCACTCACAGAAAAGTAGTCTAATGTTGTCAAAGAGCTGCTTTGGTTGATCAAGCAGCTCTGGCTTCAGATAGTCATTCACTAACACCATTCTATGTGGTCTGACTTAAGACACTGGCAGCAAATAGACATAAGAGATTTTACTACATTTACATTTTCTGACTAAGCTTAAAATATAAGCCCTTCTGAAACTAACATGTTGTTCTCAGCAATGCAAATACAATAGATTTGATTTCAATAGTTAAGGAAAAAAAAAGTTTGTTCACATTATCTGGGCAACACATCCAGTCAAAGACCTGTTGCTGCACTGGAATTTTCCATGTTATTAGAGGTACAGTAGTAGCAGCTATTTATTGGAAACAAATGTGTTGCACAAAAATAAGAGTGGGATGTTAATTTAGAAAGTTAACGCATCACACAAATTACAGTGTGAATGCATGGCTTCCCTTCTTGTACAAGGAATATTGTAACACAAATCCAGCACAAGTATAAAAGGAAACAAAGCCTTCCCTATTTAATATTTTCTCCAATTTCAACTTGAATACAGCATGTTTTGGTATACTTGGAAAAAACACATCGCAAATCCTTCCCCCCCACTCCATCTTCAAGAGTTTTCTTCTTTTGTAAGGATGCTTCTGGACCTAATTTCTCCCAAAAGGAAAGCAATTACTTAAAAGTTTGAGTAAGATCATTTTACCTAGCTATAAAAGTTTCTCTCTCATTGCTAGGTTTTTTTGCGCTCCAACTCAATAAGCCTCTTTTAAAAGTCAAGCTTAACCTGCCAGTCATTCTCCATGGCAACTCACACTCACATAAATCCATAAAAGCTTGCCAGCTAAAACAGAATACAACATCATTTTCCTTAAATATAAAGCAGCATCCCAGATTGATATGCATAAGTAATCATAAATAAGTGACTTGATAAAGCTATTAGCCAAAAGAGCTTTAAATAAAGAGATGCTTAAAATTAGACATGCAGCTCTATCTTCTACACCCCTAAAACCATGAATGAGAATTTTGCTTGCTGACTTTCAGAAGACTAAGATCAAGCAAATAAATCCTTATTTAAGTGGAATGATCTTCAGAAATGTTGAGTCACCCCTCAGCTGCCACTGCGCTCAATAGGAGCTTCTGACTGTTCAGCACTTTTGAAAGCCAGGCCACTTGTTTAGGATTTTGAACACTGTTACACACTGCTGGTACGTAATTGCATGGTAATTCAGGAGCCTCCCTTAAAAGCCCCCTCTACAGAAATCCTGTATTTAATCTCGCAATTTTGATCCCCAGAAAAAGGGGCTGAGGTCAGTGCCTATCAATCTGGCACGTACTGATAAATGCTGAGACATATTTCTTCTGAAGTACCAGAAGCATTCTGCAGACAAGCCAAGTTTTTACGTTCCACAAATTTAGTTTCTCATGAAATCGCTCTACAAGCCTATCTCTGAGTCACACGTTCAAGAGGTGCCTTAACACCTTCTTACTATATTACTTTCATGTGTGCAAATAAAAGCAAAATGCAATCTTAATGCGTTATATTTTTAGAAGGTAGCCTTTGAAGATAAGGTTCCAGCATGCCCTCAGACGTGGAGTGCTAGATGTTCTGCAAAACAACAGTATGCTTGTGCGATTTAACGTTCATTTGATGCGAGCATGAAACTTCGAATTTGCTCCTTAGCACGCCCGCCACCCAAGTAGGTGATCCCACACTACAGCTCAAGCTTAGATTTATGGTGGAATAGGTAGGGCCAAATCTATCGAGCAAAGATCTTCTTACTTCACTCAAGGATTTCACGGAAACAGCAATGGGCGAGAGAGTGCTTTGGGGAAAAAGAGACAGGGAACAAGAAAAGCAGCAGCAGGAGACAGCTCTTGCAGTGAAGCACTCAGCTTTGCCTACCAAGGAACAAAAAGGTATTTCTCTCCCTCCTGCTATAGCATGATGCGAGCAGAACACAGAAGAAAAAAAAAAAAATGGGACAAGCTAACCTAAGATGCTAACAAGTTACAAAGTTAGAGAGAAGTATCTCATTATGTTATAGAAAGTATAGTTTATTTCAATAACTAAGTATTAACAGGTATGTTACGAAACAAGTGAATAACAGCTAGTGTTCTGCAATAGCCTAAGTATTGGAACAAGAATAAGACCCTCTAAAGAGGAAATAAATCTGAAAGACAGAAGAAGTTAAGATTGCCAGGTAATTAAAAACACCTTTGATGATCTGTAGCGAACCCACTGCTATCTCAGATAACCATTAATTGAAACTCTTCATTCAAGACTGATGCAGACTTGAACAAATACCATAATTCTTCCATACATCCTACTTCCCCACGGCTGCCTTGCTGAAGGGTGATGTATCTCTTTAGCCTGTGCAATGAAATTCAAAACATGAAGCAGCTGTCTAAAATTAAAAATGCAACACTGGTGCCACATGCCTCATTTTCACATCTGTGGATAATTCTGCCAGAAATGGTTACCTGAACAATATAAATAGATTCAAAAAAACACAGGCATCTATAATAGTATGCTACCTCACGTAACTAAAATCAAATATATTATCGCCTTAGCTACGTGGACGTAACATTACTGAGCCCTCACACTAGTACCCTCATTGCCCTTACGTTTATCTTATGGGCAGGAAAGCAAAATAAGCACCATACTAACTCAAACTATTCCACCGTTCTCAGATGAACTGCTACATTCCCTCACTCAAAACGGCAATCATTTTACTAGCGTGACTAGAAAACAGAGACCAGGTTTAATGTTCAGCATCTTCTGCAACAGCTAGCTCAGAGCTCCAGGAGAACATTCCTCTTTGTGGAAGCAAGGTGCTGCTGATCAACTGGAAAAAACTGAGCAAAGTACAAAAAGCAGACGAGATCTCACCCGAAGGGATAATCAATGCATTTACGCAACAGAAAATTAATATTCCACCTTGTTTGCCAGTATCTCTTCAGCTGTACCAGCAAGATAATATTATGAGCTAGCACAGCTTAAGAACAAGTGCTTTTACATGCCAAAACCCACGACTTCCAAATATTTGCAGCGACTCTTCAGGCAGCATACTAGGCATTTGAGAGATATGATCATTTGGAAGGCCTCACACGAGGCCCGAGAGCTGCTGAGGTGTTATTTCGATTTGAAATTCTTCATCAAAAAAGCATGCAGATGCATACAGATGTAGGCAGACTCACATGCATGGTCTGAAGAAGGTACCAGGGTTTTAGAAGGAAAAAAGTTCTTCTCCTTTTCATGGTTAGAAAAAACAGACAGACTTGATTTCCTTGCTTTTACAGAGGTATTACTACAGTTGTACAGAAGCTCAAATGAGACATAAGGGCAGGGGCTGCTAAAAAAAATACAGACTTCACCTAGACCCCCGTCAAAGTGCCCCTAGTCATTCAGCCAAATTTTGAAGCTTATCTGAAAAATCCCTTCCTCCAAACAATTCCCAATTCCAATACTCTTAACGTGGTTGAAATTTGCCGAGAAGTTACAAATCCAGATTTCTTACAAAGAACTCACATTATTTTCTACATGCTAAGAACAACCTTATATGAATACTTTTTACACTCACAAGTCACTTATCTTCCCCCTCTCCTCCCACAGAAGCCGCACTTTGCAATTTGGGGAGAATGATCAACCCCAAACAAGAAAGGGAAATAATACGCTTACGCGGACAAACCAGGCGGTTATGGATGGAGCTGGAAGTCAGGACATAACCCAAAAGAATATGATCCAGGCAATCAGCAATCCAACAGCTTGGGCAAGACGGTTAATCCAGGCCCGACGCTGATATGATACGCTACCCTATTCATTTACAGTAGGGTTTAAGCCAATCGCAGCTGCGGAGGGATCAAATTCACCAAGAAACTCAGTCTAAAAATGTGACAGTCCAAATGCCACTGGATAATTACTTTAAGATATGGGCAAAAGGCCAAAACCCCCTCCATGTCACTTTCTTAGCATGTGTTTGTTAAGTTTCCACAGCAAACTAGGTATTTTCCAAACAAGAGACAACTTGAGATTCTTGGAGACTTCACTATTTGCAGGACAAGTTACTTGAGAAATCGTGTGTTTAGGAGTGACCAAGTAACACTTTGTTTTAAAAACTAAGCTGCTAAGAATTGTGAAGTGCTGTATTTAAAGGGGAAAAAAAAAAAGTTAAAAAATACAGCACAGCCTTGGCACAACTTGGAAAAATAGTTCCTGCAGGCGTCAGGGCAGCAATGGCCCTTTGAAAAGCTTTTGATGGAGAAAGGGAAGCAGTCTTGCATATCAGCTCAAAAAAGAGGTTCCAAATACAGATGTGGTGCTGAATATCCAGAGGTGCTGGCGGGGAAGACTGATAAACATGCCAAACAGGAGAGGCAGGGGAACATGCAGCATACACCAACAGATCAGAAGTGAAGGAAGAATGCAGAATAGATTTGCAACTACATGCACAAGAAGCCTGAAATAAACAGTTGTGGTGGAAATCCAACCAGTCTGCAAAGTTAAAATCAAAGAAAAGAAAGACTTTACACGTACTAAGTATCAGATGACACGTTCGGGGTTCAGGAAGCCTTTAAACAGCAAGGCTGAGATAGATTTGCCATCTTTTCCTACAAATTGATCAGATTAAGTCTTGCATCACCTTAGAGCATTTCAAATAATCAACAATACGCTATTGTTGCAGGTTCCTTCCGACTGAACTATTCCAAATAATAGGAACACAGATTTTTAGCAGCAGTTATGCAAAAATGCTCTATGATGCCCATAAATATATAAGCCTGAAAATTTTTAGTGCTGGTATATCCCTGTATAAGGGCTGGTGTTACAAACATGTACAGGGATGCTAAAGACAGTAACGTAAGGCAAGTTACAGTGTGTCTAGTGGCATTCACCAGGTACAATACATCATTTCTATCTACACTATGAATCTTAAAGATAACTTGGCCATTATCCATTGTAACGCACTGTAGAAGGGTCTAAGCAAGTCAGCAAATTTGCAGGCAGATTATCCTTTGTGACGAGCCATGATTTAAGTGAATATTACCACTGTGGTTTTCAAAAAAAAAATAAAAAGGCTCATAACATCCAAGCCTCCAAGTAAAAAAGAAAATAAACACACGTATATTGCAGTAACAAAGAGCACAGCCAGGTCAAGGCCTATGGAGCCATATGATGTCAAAGGCAAAGATGTACAGTCTGCAATTCTGGGGAGTCATATACTGGGGCAAGGAGGGAAATTAATCAATGCAAAAAAATATCCTAATGACCAAAACCCTATTTCCAAGTTGCAGATATGAAGGTAGTTTTTGGACAAATGTATATAAGAAAAAATAAGAATTGTTTGCTCGAAGCTGCCTGCCACTGATGCTCTGGGAGCACAATTTACCAGTAACAGCCATCCCAGTCACAGATTTCCAGCATTTTGATACCAGGCAGTAACGCAATGCTAACAAACTGGCTAATTAGAACAGCGTACAAATTGACATCTTGCTAGAACATTTCACACAAATGAAGGACAGGAAAGGCTCTTGCATAAGCTGTTGCCTCCAAAATTAGACAAACACAAAGATGTCAGAAAAGCAGCATATACATTTGATAGCTTTTAACCACTGAAACATTACTACAGAGTTTTGCTGTTCAATAATGCAGTGGCAGAAGTTTTATGATAAACATGATAAAGAAAAATCCATAAACCAATAAAACAAAAGGCAGCTTGTGATTTGATGAAGATATGAATAAGTGATTAAACTGCAGATACTTTCCAGCACATTAGACTATTATCTACTTGCCCAAAGGGTGAACAGGAACAAAATGTTTGTAGACATAGGAACAATTAGCATTAAAGAGCAAGAGAGAGAGTACTAAGAAGGTACGACGCTCACACTGTTCTGTACAGTAAGAGCTAACATTCCCCAGAATACTATTTTTATGCATGCATCTGAATCATCAGTATCAATTCTGCTCATCTCACTGTCAGTAGCTACAAAAATTTAAGACACATGACAGCATAAAAGGAACTGCAGAAGAGTTTTAAGACAACTCTGAGTGGCAATCCTTTCATCTTAACGTAAATTCGTGGTTAAAAAGTATGAGCAGCCATTTCTTTGTGGAAGAAACTGATCTGATGTAGCTGCCCAACTGCAGCTCTCAGCATCTTTACTCCTCTCAGCTTCCACCTGTGCACTTCAACTGCTTTCAAAAGCACTTACAAATGCAACAGACTGATCCTGTGAATGGAGCAAACATTCCTGCTGCACAACGTTCCAGGTTTTTTAATCTCATTCAAGAAGCTAATACAACAGTAAAAGAAACATCCAAATCCTTGCCTTTGAATGTGTGGGGGGCAGGACACGATGAAAAAGGTAGCACTACTATGCTGATGTGACTACATACGCACACGTTTTAAATACTACAAAGCTGCATTGTTGCATTTTTCATTTTGGTTCCCCTTCCCTCTCTCTACTTTTTATTTTTGAGAAAGCATACAGCTGAAAAAAACTCCTCTTTTCAATACAGGCTTCTGTATGGTCAGAGAAGGAAGACCACTGCACGTTACACCACCAAAGTGGGAAGGGCAGTAAACTCCTCTACAACTTGATCTATTTCCACAAGAGAGATCTAGGCACTTCTCACCACCTCATCTCTGAGAGGGCACCCTTGGTGTCCCACCGAGCAAGAGGTCACCCCCTCCTCATCCGAGCACCCGGGGTTATGGAAAGGATGAAAACCTGGGAATGGCAGGAGAGACCACATTCAGAAAGCAGAAGGTGGTGGAAGTCCTTGCTGTAGGAAGACAGAGTAAACCTGAACTATTCCTCAAAGTATCCTGCAAGACCCATCTTCTTGCAGAAGGCTTCCTTCAACAAGGACAAATAGTCATTTGTCAAAACCTCACAGACAGAGGAAACAATTGTGGCTACGCCAAGCAATAAAAGGAAGAGTCAAACCTTGCTCAGGCAGAACTAGTGTGATTTTTCACTTGTACGTAATGCTTCGATACCCTAGCAATAGGTGTATTAGATAACATCTGTTCTTTATTGTAATCTGCACAGGGATAATGTTCTCTGCATTTGTTCGAGCTTAAAAAAAAAAAAAAAATCACCTCTGGGCAATGCAAGCATGGAAAATTCCAGCCCCAACCAAAAGTAGAGTTTTTCACAAGGTTAAAAACATAGGAAAACAGAGTCCTAAAATTCCAGCAGGACCTTAACAACAGCACGGTGAAGGCTGCTCCTCACCAGGACTGACCGATCTGCTCTCAGCACCTTTGCTCTCCACTAAATCTGTTGATACCTCTCAAAACTCACATCCCTATTGTGTTGGCTGCACTTGAATGCATTATGTAAAGAGCCATGTACTTAAAAAAGAAATTCTAATCAGTTTGAGACACTTACTGCTTCTCTTTAGGCTTCAGCTCTTTGAAATAAAGTTTCTATATCAATATTAAACATGCATGCTTATGCAACAAGCAAATCAAAAGAGGTTCATGAATGCAAAGTGAGAAGAAACTCCTTCCAGTAGCAATCCGGCCAAGATAAGAAGAGGGCTAGAAGGACAAGTTGCCTACTTATCATGACGCTGGAGTACGAAAACAGGTTTAGTTTTATAGGGCAGTATAGCTTATTTCAACAACCTTGCACGGAATTACCTCCATTACTGAACGAAGTAAAAACAGTACAAGAGTCTTACAATTTAAAGGACGACAGCTATCGCAGAGTCCAAAATCCCTCCTGCCTGTTGACAGTGGCACACCATTCCTAACCAAGATAATTTGAGAAGCGGTGGTAAAAGACACCACGATCCTACTCCAACCGTATGTGTTTGACAACAATTGGTTTGCAGCAGTACAATTTGGGCTCTAAGTAATAACACACCTAACCCACAGCGAGATTATCCCATAAATTAACGAGCCTTCCGTGGTAAAACCTTAAGACTCGACTACGCAGCAAGTCACAAACCTCCCCTAAACCCCACACCCCCAGAAACGGGGATGGGAAGGAAAAACAGCAAATCAAGAAGGAATAACCTTTAATTAACACCCTTTGTGCTGAGCAGCCCCGCGCTGTCTGAAAATCAGCTAAAAGCACCGCTCTCTGTTATTGCAAATAAGATGGCAGATTTCAAAGAACTAAACGCGAAGCGGCTCACACAAAACCATCCAGGGCATCTTCCAGCGTGCGGGAAGAGAGCACGGAGAGAGCGGTCTGCACGACCGGGGAAAGTTTAACTTGGGGTCAGGCCGGCTGGAGAGCCTTTCGAGAGGGGACCAAGATTTTTTAAAAAATAACACTAAAAGTTTGGGGGAGGGGGTGGGATGGGATGATTTTTTTATTTAATTACTAATTGTTTTGCCCCCCCCCCCCGCTCAGGGACACTGGGGATCTCCCACGTTCTAAGGTCCTGCCGCATACGCACCTCTCACGCCCTGGAGAGCCCGTTTCATGGTGCTAAGCCAGCAGATCACTAGATGGCCTCATAACCTCAGAGACCGGCTCCGACGCAGGTGCGGGCTGCTTCAGCGCCAGGTTTCTTTTTGAAAACCTGGCACCCCAAGTGCCGCAGGACTTAGGATCGTCCCCTCAGGGCAAGGCACAGAAGCCTTTTCAAAACGCAGCGTGTGGAATTTGGGACTCTTTGTTCCACAGGGAAGCTAGAGAAAGCCACGTTTGTCCCTCTCGTTGTCAGAAGCTGCTCGTATTCCCTAAGTCCCGGCGGGTGGGACTGGAGACCCGGTGGGGGCTGTTGGGGAGCCGCAGGCATCTCTGGCCTCTCCAGCCTCCCTCGCCTGGAGCCGGCTCGTACCACCACCACCACCACCGTGTTGCTCTGGGGGAAGGCCTCTCCCTCCTGCCCAGCCGGAGGGGGTCTGGGGAAGGGAGAAGCGAGGGGATTTTTAGAGCAGCGGAAATATTAAGGGGACGGATGGAGCCCGAGGAAGAAAAACGGGGAGCTGGAGGGCGGAGGTTCCGCTTGCCTGAGGAACAGGCCCGGCGCTGGAGCGCTGGCTGGGGGGGTCTTGTGGTGGCAGGCACCTGTTTGCAATAGCGGTTGCTGTTTCACAGAGGTTGGGAAACCTTGGTTAGGCCATGCCAGATTTGACAGTGGCCTAGATCTGATGTGCAAAGGAAGGAAGGAAAAAAAAAAAAAAATCTCGTTTTCACTGCTGTCAAATTCGGGTATGTGTTATTACTCCTTTTCCTACGTGGATTTTTATTAACATTCTAAAACGCAGAGCTAGTTTACGCTGACGCAGGTCTCATAAAAGCGTTTGAAAAGCAGGGGAGCAGAGCAGTCACACGACACTGACCCGTGGTACCACCGCATTTAGGGAGGGGCAGGCCCAGGCCGCTGCGCCGAACCGCCGCGGTGCGGAAAACAACGACCCCAACCACCACAGAAGCCTCCGGGGCCGAAGCTACCGCAGCCGGAGCCGCGGCCCTGCCGCTTTAAGGGCGGGCGGAGAGCCCGGCCCCCCTCGGCCCGGCCCGGCCCGGCCCGGCC
>JANZLQ010000079.1:80569616-80580434 GCA_026212715.1 Elanus axillaris | reverse complement strand
CGCCTCCCGCCGCCACCCGCCGCCACTGCGCCTGCGCGCCCGCCGCCCCGAGGTTGTCGCGCCGCCGGCAGCCGGAGAGCGGGGCGGGCGGGCGCGTTCCGTGTTTAATTTTGTGGTTGGTGTCCGGCGGCGGCGCGCCGGGTGGCGCAGGGAGCGCGCCTGGGACAGCAAGTAAGGCTGCAAAAAAGGCACAGCCCCAAAAATGGAACCCCAACAGATGCGTAGACGTAACCCCTGTCAGTGCAAAAACCCAAAAATGCAATCCCCAGAGATCCGAAGACCCAGAAATGCAACCCCTGGAAGTGTAAAACTCCACAAATGCAACCCCCAGAAGTTGGAAGCCCTCCAAGTGCAACCCCAAGAAATGCCCAGCCCCGCAAATGCAAATCCCACAAGCGCAAAATCCCACAAATCCAACCCCAGAAGTTGGAAGCCCTGCAAATGCAACCCCAACAAATGCACAGCCCCGCAAAGGCAAACCCCGCAGGCGCAAAATCCCACAAATCCAACCCCAACTTTTCCCATTCCCCATCACCTCGTCCAGCAAAAGCAAACTCCCCAAAGGAATTCAGCTGAAAAGGAAAAAGATTAATTATTTTTTTTAAATCACAAGGTTACCTCTTTCTACCTTCAGGGTGTTGGGCCACCGTTAGAATACAAAGCAGAAGGGAAAAGGTGCACGAAGTACAGTCTCCACTGCAAAACGCAATATATTTTTGCTAAATAAGTGGGGCGTTTGCCAAGGTGCTGGTGTGCTAACGCAGCTACTCTAGTAAGAACAAAGAATGATGGAAATTTTCAAAAATTGCTATATGCCCGTACCAAAATTTCCTGCTCACACTATTAAGTCATTTATAGTCACTTCCACATCCTTAAGAATATCTTAGGGATGAAAAGCAGGTAAAATGCTGCTATATTTGTCATCTTTTCCTGGGCAGATGGAACTGAAGCCTCTTCACACCAGGATTTGCTGAGTGTGTTGCAAATTATCCATTTCTAGAGTTTTTGAAGCATTACGGATGGGAGATGAGAGCTCCAGTTCAATGGGAAGCATGTCCCGTGCAGGACTCGTGGACCACGGCACAGCAAATCCACGTGCTCATGGGCTGCCTACACCAGCCTCTGCGCTGGCAAGTTACACACCAGCGCTTCCCCTGCCTCTCCAAAGTATATATCATTTAAAAAACATAAATCATTAAATAATTTGCAATCTGTAAGCGCTGTCTCTCCCCCCTTGTGCTTGCAGAACCAGCCGCATCGCCTCGCCCAGGGAGATGATTTGCTCATATGTGGGGATAAAAGCTGCCAAGTGTTAGGGCTGAGCACCAAGCGGTGTAATTTTCAGATTTCCCATTGGCTGTATAATGGCAAATAATAATTTTAAATATAATATGTTAAATTTCCTTCCACTGGCAATAGCCCTGGTTTGCTTTCAAGGCATACCATGAACCAGAACCCCTTCTAGACCACTGGGGTGCAGCGAACTGCCATTACCGACACTGTGTATTAAACATCTTTTCAACAGGCAGCTGTCTTTATAGGCAAAAATTTTGTTTTTCAGAGTGGAGATGAAAGGGTGTTGGGAAACTCGGTGCAATCTTTCACCTTATTTCACAAGCAGGTGTGAACAAGCTGCAAATTCAACAAGGAAATCCCCAACGATGACACTGCAGCAGGGTTACGGGGTAGTGTGATTAATTCACCTCTATAGCATGAATGTTGTATTAAATCTGAAAGGATCTCAATTAGGTATCTCAAAAGTGCTGTACACATCGCGGTAACTCTCTGCATTTATACAGATGACCATTTTGAGGTTCATAAAGCAATCACTGCAATGTCCCACTCAAAAGGATGGAGAAACGTGAAATTTGGGGGGGCACAAGCCGCTGAGTGGGTACCACCATCAGTGTCCGGTGTCCCCAGCTCGGTGTGGTGTCCACGAGCCTCCATCCGTGGTGGCTGTTGGGGACACGCAGCGAATCCCACCACAGCCAGCACCAGTACACGAGGAAAGGACTGACCTGGAGCTGTACAGGGACTGGGTGACCCCCAGGTAGGTGCTTCACCAGGCAAGATGCTGAGCTGCTGCCTCGTATTTATCCGAAGCCAAATAGCACCAGCAACAATTAGTCCTGGGAGGGACCTTTGTAGGCCATTAAGGCAATTTTCAAAGGCTGCAGAGACACCATGTCCAACAAAATGGTACTTTTTCTAACCGCCTAAACGCCTTTGAACTCAAACATTTTTCAAATATCAAATGCTAATACTAGCAGGATCAATTTAACATGTTGTGGTTTAGCATCCAACCCCATCCCCCTCCCCAAAATGTTACTTTGATCAAATTTCTGCAACTTGTTCTACCTCAAGATCCCAATCAATATGTTTTCATTATTAATAAAAAATGCATTAAGTTGTTCTAGTGACTATGTGCCAAACCACCGATTTCAGTGAGACCTGATCAGTCCTACCACCTTGCCAGAAATTAGATTTCTAGAATGAAACCATCTGAGGTAAATAATTAATAATCTTCTCCTTATAAATGAACATAACTCAGTAAGAGCAAATTATTTTAAAAGTCTGTTTAAAAATAAAAAATGCTCCCAAATGAAGATCTCGTTTTTTCTGCACTGACAGATGAGTCCCACCATGGGCCATGAGAAGAGAGGTTGATACCAAAGGCTGAACCACCTCTAGCATCAAGGATCCCTTTCCCAGCTGGATTTAGAGCTCAGACTCGATTTCGAGCTTTCCATCCTTGACATCCAGACTGCACCATGCTCAGAGCACATAGGAAACCTATTTCTCAACCTTTTTTGCAAGCTCATGCGGATGTCAGCAGAAGGAAGATTTACCCTCACTCCCTTTGATCAATGCTCATCAGCTACATGTAAAACTCAGGAACAACATCTCTGCTGTTACAAAACTCTTCATGTCTTATTTGCTCCCTCCTCCTCTTTCCCGTAACATAAAAAAAGCTTCTTCTGCAGTTTATCAAGTCCCTCCACTGGTACCAGCTAAAAAAGGAACCAAACTTAGAGGAACTCTTCCAGGAAAGCAGAAGAGTGTTTAAAATAAGTTATTCAAAGCTCAAAAAAAAAAAAAAAACCAAACCAACTTCATTTACATACCCAGAACTTGTTGAAACACCCTCCCAGTCCCTGCAGGACCAGACTAGAGTCCTTTGCCTGCTGTCAGACGAAATACTCTCAGGCAGATCTATTTTGATGTAGAGGAGTTTTGTTCTCCAGTAATTAACAAATGGTTAATGGAAAGATAAATTTATTGCAAAAATAGACAATTTATGGTCCGAACTTTTCTGACACACATGTTCCCATTAATTTAATTCAAGTCTCACTAGCAGTCAGATTTATGAAGTAATTTGGTATCCAGACTTAGATATGACAGAAAAGTGGACCACAGTAAGCAGACACATGAGTCTGCTAAGAAAGAGACAACTATAACTTGATTACAAATAGTGAAATATATTAAATTGAAAATACAGGGATTTCACATAACTCCAGCACTAAATGTACCTTCATTCACCAACATACCAAAAAGAAACCATTTAAAAAATGACAGCCATATAGTTAATCTGGCCTTCAATACAGACCAGGCAGCTTGCAGCTTTGCTTAGACGAAACAAGCATTTCCTCCCTTGATCATCCATACAGAATAAATTGCCACTAAAAAATGCACTAACACATCAACTCGGTGCAACAAAGTCCCAGACCTAATACTTGAAGAGGACCTGGCCTGCTGCTTCGATTTAAGACACTCTTCCCTTTGCTGTTCTTTATCCGAACTGACCCATTCTTATTTAGGATTTAGACCCTAACACATATTTAGGACGTAGGACGGGCCCAGTGTATCAGCTCAGTACTGCTAAAAAGGGGGTTCCCAAGCAGCTCCCCATTTCTGGCCAAGCACTTCTGCATCCTCCTTCATTCATAGAATCACAGAATCCTGGAATGGTTTGGGTTGGAAGGGACCTTAAAGATCACCTGGTTCCAACCCCCCTGCCCTGGGCAGGGACACCTTCCTCCAGCCCAGGTTGCTCCAAGCCCCGTCCAACCTGGCCTTGGGCACTGCCCGGGATGGGGCATCCACAGCCTCTCTGGGAAACCTGTTCCAGCGCCTCACCATCCACACGGTGAAGAAATTCTTCCTTATATCTAATCTAAATCCACCCTCTTTCAGTTTAAAGCCGTTACGCCCCTGTCCGATCACTACATGCCCTTGTATACAGTCCCTTCCCATCTTTCCTGTAGGCCCCCTTTAAGTTTTACAAGGCTGCTGTAAGGCGTGCTGGACCACAGGGACACTGGGACCGCAGGGCATGGAGGAGCGAGGCTCCCTCCGCACCGGGACCCTGAGCCATCGATTCATTTCACACATCTATCCACACGCTCCATCATCTGAACGGGAACTGAAGATATTCCTGAATTCACAGCAATTAACTTAATCAGACGAATGCAAAAATGTATTTACTGCCGGGGTGGATAAGCCAGCTCTGGAGCAGCATGATCCAGCACCGTGGGGAGATGAGCTGCAGCGGTGGGTGCACACATTTCAGGTTGCATAGGCTTTTAGATTGTCCCTTGTTATTATTTCCATCCTTCGATTTTGGCATTTGCAGGTGGTATCCAGTGAATTTCCACAAAGCCTTGAAGTTGTTCCCTAAACTTCATATCACGACTCTGAATGGCTTAGAAATAAGAATTTTTGGTTGTTCCAGTGTAGAAGTAGATGTAGCAGAACAGGTCAGGACAACAGTTATTCTTTCACTGTATGAAACACAGAACAGCTGGATTCTGCTCAGCTTCTGATGGCATAAAGCAGAGTGTGATATCAAGATCTCTGCACCTGCCATTTTTATCTTACAAAAGAAAAACAATTCATGGGTGAAAAGAATATGCCACTGCATGATCTGCAGGCTCTTGCCCGCTTTACACCATTTTTAAGAGAAGCCACACAGATCAGTGAGTTTCTGCTCCAGAAGTCATGTTATTAAAGTTTGCAACTCTTCCCAGTATTTTTTTTTAATGAAATCAAAGACTTCCTATACATTTGAAGCATAGTTGAAGCACGAAGTATTAATGTTGGTATAATTCAGTTTTCATTTTTTGGAGCTTTGTTGTTCTACATTCAAACCAGGGAGGGAAACTGTATTAAAACTGATTTATTTTCCATCTGTACTACCACCAACATAACAAAAGTACAAGCACAAACTCTAGCAGCTGTACTTAAACCTGCCAGTGTTTTCAGTGTTTATTAGAAAGCTATGAAGTGTTTCAGCTTTCAGGAATCCATGCTAGGGGGAACATATTTAGGGTAGATATTTCAAAAACATTGATTTTACTTCTGACCAGAAAATTCAGCTACAGTTTGGGAAACTCCCAACTTCTAGTTTGTTTTGAGGTGGGACAAAAAGGAGATAAAGTTGGTCTAAGTGTCCCTTAACTGAAAGAATAAAGTCATTGCGGAAACAGACTGAGCTATACACAGCTGAAATTCCTCCCGTAGGAATTGTAGAAATACAAGCACAAATATGCTTTTATCAGGGTAATTTGTCTCTGAAAATGCACATGGAGGAACACTTTAAGGAAGGCTACTTGTCATCTGCCCAAAGACTCCCAGAGCATACTTCCAAAACTTTACTGATGCAGGGAATAGGTATGCAAACTTAGGGTTCGCGCCTCAAAGCTTTGAAAGAATCAAATTGTTAAGTGATTCACTTTTGACAGGAAGCCTAAACTATATTTATTTATGAGGAAACTTCATATGCAAGGGAGAACTCTAAGAGCTCCTCAACTTCACCATAGCAACATCCCCAGTTACAAACACTTGGCAGAGTTATAAATACTTTATTAGTTTCAGTTTAATAGTCCTCTTACACAGAAATCAGGTAACAGTTACAAAAGACTGCATAGAAGTTTGAAATATATGTTATTCAAAAGCAAGGTATCTTAAATTCTGAACACAAACCTTCCTGGGGGCTGCATTAAAACAAATGATCCAGCGCTCTGCTCTAGGAACCTGTGGTCCAAGGAAAACCCCTGGACTGTGAAGGCTTGTGCCTGCCTACACATGCGGTTTCTGGGGAGGGTAAGTGGCCGAAACCATCACTTAGGAATTTATTCCAAGTTCCAGACGTTTGAGTATCTTTTTTTCTTGCTTTACAAAAGCAACGGTAACCGTACCTGGTACTCTCTCTAGTTTGCAACAGGTCTCTGCGTGCCACAGAAGAGAACTAATTTGGATACCAGGAACCCTACCATTATTTTTAAGTGTTAGCCAACGCCATCCTACTTTATGTCTTCATACAGAGCTTGCTAGCACTACTATTTTTACTTTTTCATTGGAATTTCTATTGTCATAAAATCCTCAGCTAGTGTTACTTCTTGACCATCTAACACTGACTCTGCCTGCCTCTTCAGTTCGGTGATGCCCGTATCTCCCTCATCTCCCTGAGCAGCCGGTTTATACCGCTGACTGAAGTGAGTCAAAACTAGTTTCTTAACTTTACACAGTTTTGCAAAATCCGCTGCCATTTTTGGAGTGCTATGACCATGCTCTCTGGCCTTTTCCTCTTGGGTGTCATCCAGAGTGGCTTCATGTATCAGTACATCCGCTTCGCAGCAAAGCTTCATGGCCGCATCTCCAACCACCCCTGAACAATCCCCCAAAATGCAGATTTTTCTTCCAGGAATAGGATCTTCTAAGACGTCAGAAGGAGAAATTGTTACTCCATTTTCTAGAACAACCACAGTTCCATTCTTCAGTTTCCCATATAAAGGACCTGGTTGAACTCCTGGTAAATAAAGGCAAAAAAGCCCCTAAGTATTATGATGAGTGTCAGGTTTAAAAAAAAAAACCAAAATAATTTAAGAAGAGATATGCTATATATAAAGCTGTCTCACTCAAAAAATACAACCTGAATATCAATAGCAATTGATATCTCGCATACTTCATACAAATGAAAAGCTCGGAACGTTAGCAGGAAGTGTGTTTGAAGAAAGACTATATTCTTCATGTTAAAGTCAATAAAGTCATGCAAATACACTGGCCATACATTTCCTTAAAAGCCACGTTGTGCTTTTTAAACTTTAACATGTGAACTTGTTTGCTCTTCCCAGTTATGAGAATAGTCTGCAATATTTATTGGCACCAGTATTACACACCAATTCAGGCTACTACATTGCTATGAAGTATTAAAATGTCTGTAACAGAAAATGGAATTAAAACAGATTACTGAGATACAGCAGCTCTAATTTGCTAGAACCCCTAGAAAGTTGGTCATAAAAAGATTTCAGCTGCCTGTGAACCCAATTTTGTTACATTTGCTGAAAACTGGAATCGCTAATCAGCCCGAACACATGCCTTTAGGCATTTAAAAAATTAAGAAGAGGAGAAATAAGTCAAAATAGTTACCAAGGTCTTTCAGTTTCTGTACGTTGAGTTTACCGGTCCGGGGCTTCTCTTCCACCACGAAGCCAAAGGAAGGAATGCGGTGACATAGGCGAAATGCTTTCAGAACCAGCTGCTCATCCTCAATCAGCAAGTAAGAGTTTTCTACTGGATCCAGGTGGAGTACTCTCCCTTGTGCTCCCTGGGGAGATGCCTCATCTCTGTCCAAGTAAGAAAAATCTCTGAATTCTTCTGCAGGGCACTGGTCCCGTGTAGGTACCAGTTCATGAACAGTGTAGGGAAAGAGAAGTTGTGAGTGGGAGAGCTCCATACTCCTCCATATGAAGTTTCGCAGTCCTAATGGTCCATAAATATCAACAGGTGCTTTGTTTAGGTCAGGGCTACTTTGGAGGCTAAGTGTACACAGCAGGCCAGGAAGACCAAAAAAGTGGTCACCGTGAAGATGAGTTATGAAAATCTTGGTAATTCTGCCTATTGATTAGAACAACAGGAAAAGAAAAACGAACCAGAAAAAGATAGGAAAATAAATGAACACCATAACAACTCGGAAATAATCACTTTTTGGCAAGAACTAGGAAATAAAGAAGGAGGAAAATGAAAATAAAACCAGTGTTTAAGAAACAAATCCCAAACCACAAAGTGGTTTTTTTTTTCTATAGTAGCGATTAAGTTTCCACACAAGGTTTATTTTGGCTTGATTTGTCACGAAAAGGCTGCCGAGACAGAAGTTTTAGTTGCTTCTAAGCAAAACGTGCTACAAGCATGGAACGGAATCGACTGGTGACATCGGCCATATTAAAATGCAAAGAAGTGCTGGAAAGTGGATGCATTTTCATACATTACATGGAACTGTAGACTAATGAGAAACATAAAGTGGAATTTGTATTGCTCCTAGTTTTCAATCTAGCACATGAAATGAACATCATCAAAAAAGAAAAAGAATCCAGGTTTGATTTCAAAGTTTTTTTACAAGGTAAGACCCCACAGTTCCCAACCAGTTTGTTTCACACAGATGAAAAATTGCACTTAAAAGATCTGGGCTTTGTTTCACATCCGAGTTGGTCTCACTCCAGCTCTCAGGCACCAGACCCTGCCCTTGCTGGATTAAAAAAGCCCCAATTTTTCTCTCACTACAGACACGTGTAGTTTAATCAGGCAGCCTCAGCCTCCTCTGCTAGCTGAGCTCCCACTTGCTCGCAGTAATGCATTTTCTCCAGCATCTGTTAGGACTGAGCAATAGGAAGGACAGAATCTCTTTGTTTTAAGAACAATTTAGTAAAAATCAGTAAATTTAGTAAAAATTAGTCTATTCACTCGGTCATTAAACCCCCTAATAGCTCCTGGTTTAGGAGGAGCAGGAGGTTGGTTTTCTGTTTATAACTGATAATTCCATCTTTGTAACATGAGAGTCCAAAGTCTGCTCTCGCTGCTGTAGACCGCAAAAGCGCAGCGACTGAAGGTTAAGTCTGGTTTCTACCTTATTTGCTAAAATGTGAAAGTTACCACGAATACATGCAACTTCACTTGAAAACATAAGCACAACATTTATTGCCAGGAAGACTCACAACAGGTATTGCCTAGATCTGTCTTCAGACAAATACAAACTGTGCCAGTTAAAAGCTGGTCTGTGGTCCACATTTGAAATTACAAAGCCTAAGAAATTAATGCAGAAGAGTTTGGTTCTCGAACACAATTCTTTACCAAAGGGCAATCAAGCATTACTGCACAGCAGGTTCAGCAACTGCCTCCCTTACGCAGCACCTTCAGGTGCTCATGCATGTTTAGTACGTACATATTCAAATACCATGAGCACAAGAACAAAGTATTTTGTTTAGATCTCACGAAACCCTTCTCCTTCCTACATCACAATACCTTTCAACAGCACAAACCTGCTTTGAGATGGCTCTTCATGAATTGTGTTTGAGTTCCTTCTCCGCAGTCAAAGAGCCAGCATTCTCCTTCTCTGCGAATCACTAACGCCGATGCTCCTCTTGTTGGAGAGGGATATGCTGAGCCAGTGCCGAGGAAAGTTATATCCATTGACATTTTAAATATGTCAGTATGCCACCTGAAAGAGAGATTTTGAGCCCCTGAACATATGTATTTATGCTTGGAAAGAAACATTTTTGCTTTAAATGAAGGCAGCCTCTCTGCTTTAGTGTGAGGTTTGAATTCCCCTTCCCTTAAAAAATAAAAATAAAACCTCTCTGGAGTAGGATACAACTTTCAGACAACACATATTTACAAGCAGAAGACTTCCCTTTTATGTCAGTGGAAGGTTGCAAACACTCAGCCCAAAGGTAAGACGTGACCTTTGTTTGTTACCTGAAGAAACAGGCCTAGCCAGCTGGAGATGCTCTTATCTTTAAACCTATTATTTCTTTCTTCTTCCCTTTACTGAAACTTTGAATTCTCCTGCATGCGCTTTCCTCTAAAAGCCTTTTCAGAATGACTAACACCAACCAACCACTTGCTGGCATTTAAACACCGTTACTGGATGTCAGGAACAGCCAGCCCAGCAACGAAGAGAAAAAAGATTCGCTCCCCTCAGAACAACTTCAGAGACCACAAAAGGCAGGAGCAACTGGATTTACTTTGCCTTTGCAACAGCATCCCTGAAAGTGACAGGTGTTTCACTTCTCATCAGTGTTAAGCGAAAAACTAAACACTACCAAACCCTTACCCAGCCTGACAGGTCACGGGACACCTATTGTGGCTGAAGGATCTATACAATCAGCTGCCATACCTCTGTTGTTTCTGTATCTGCTATATTGTCCAGATGAGGCAGCCGGCCGGTCTGTAGGAGCAGGACAACCTTCCCGAAGCTGCGTTAGGAGCAGAACTTCCAGGTGCACGACTCTGAGGCTGTCTGGCCTTACGGGCTGTGCCTTCTCCAGCCTGGGTCTTCCTAGACTTAGCTCCCACCTCGTTTTCAGATGTACTTCCACCTCATGTCAAACTCCAGGTGCCTCAACAGCTTCAGATACCTTTCAAGCAGAAGAATTGCCATTTCTCACGTTTAGTTGCTTTTAGAGAGCAGTCCTTTTCCCTGGTGTGCTAGCAGGGTCCTCCCAAGCACACCAAGGTGCAACATACCATTACCTGACCTTGGGGGGGGCCAAGAGGGGAGCGGGGTAAACCTCCATCTGCCCCAAAAGGCAAGAAATAAACATTTCCTTTACTTTTCCTCGGTGTAAAAGGAGATTAACGACTCCCCAGCTGAACTGGCTTCGGGCCCTGTGTGTCGGTGGGCTGGGACCTGGGGCCAGCCGTCCCCCCAGAGCCCTACCGAGGTCTAACCTCTCCAGAGACCCTTCAAAACCCGACCGCCCGCCCACAGGCCGCGCCGGGCCTCGCCCCGCCGCCTTCCACCCCCCCCTCCGCCGCACC